>CM055117.1:366025234-366087734 GCA_029206835.1 Rana muscosa
CACAGACACACACACACACAGACACACACAGACACACACACAGACACACACACAGACACACACACAGACACACACACATTGTGTATATATATATATATATATATATATACACACGGCTTGACAAATCCCAGGTCGCCATTGCGACTAGAAATTTCACCTTAGCGCCTGGGCTTTGATAAGTGACAGGTGCCTCTGCTACAGGGCGGGTTACGGGGTCTTGGCAAGGAACGCGATTAGCGGTGGCAGCGGGGATAGAGCAGGAAGAGTGCCACAGCAGCGGCTGACACGGCGGGAGGAACAAGTGGCCCGAAGAGTCAAGTCCAGCTGGGGATCCTCGGCGGCCTATCATCCCCCCTGCTGCTGTCGCCCTGCCCCAGGGTATTGCGGGAAGCCACTCAAGAACATCGAGAATCCGGAGTAGTTGGTTTCCCAGCACCAGAGCGCCCTGCTCCTCTGGCTGAATGAGAGGGGCTGAGCACGGGAGAAGAGGTTCTCAGTGGCGTTGCCAGGCGGGGGTGCAGGCCGCACCGGGTGACACCCACCAGAGGGTTGACACATGTGGGCAGCGGCACTGCTCGCTAACACTGCACGCCGCACAGTTCTCACCCCTACACAGCGCACAGCAGAGTAGATTGAAGCCGCCTACCTCTCCCCTCTGTTTACGGAGGAGGGAGTCGGAGGAGGAGGAAGGAGTCCGAGGGACACACTCCGCTGTGCCTATCCTGCGCTGTTCTGAGGTCTGTAAAATTTTTTATATAATCCAAATAGACATGTGCTGGGGGGGCCCTATGGGAGGGAAGAGGGGGGTTCTGCACTGATGGAGGGGCATGGTCTGCATTGATGGAGGGGTCTGCACTGTGGGGGGCCCGCACTGATGGAGAGGGGGTCTACATTGATGGGGGATATGCACTGATGGAGGGGGGTATGCACTGATGGAGGGGGGTCTGCACTAAGGGGGGGGTGTACACTGATGAAGGGGGGGGCTGAACTGATGGAGGGGGGTCTGCAATGGAGGGGGTCTACACTGATAGATGGGGATCTGCAATGAGGGGGTGTCTGTACTTAGTGAGGGGGATCTATACTGCGGGAGGGGGTCTGTACTTAGTGAGGGGGATCTATACTGCGGGAGGGGGTCTGTACTTAGTGAGGGGATCTATACTGCAGGAGGGGGTCTGTACTTAGTGAGGGGGATCTATACTGCAGGAGGATGTCTGTACTTAGTGAGGGGGATCTATACTGCAGGAGGGGTCTGTACTTAGTGAGGGGGATCTATACTGCG
This sequence comes from Rana muscosa, assembly GCA_029206835.1. Lineage (NCBI taxonomy): Eukaryota > Metazoa > Chordata > Amphibia > Anura > Ranidae > Rana > Rana muscosa. Next base: position 366,026,514 of record CM055117.1, read on the forward strand.
GGAGGGGGTCTTTGCTTAGTGAGGGGGATCTATACTGCAGGAGGGGGTCTGTACTTAGTGAGGGGGATCTATACTGTGGGAGGGGGGTCTGTACTTAGTGGGGGGGGCTATCCCAACCCAAGTGATGACACTGGGGCTCATCACTGAGTCATACCAAAAAAATAAAATAAACTGGCGCCTACGTTTTTTAGCTGGCTCCTAGATTCAAAGCAAATTTGTCAAGCCCTGTATATATACATATCGCAACAAGAAAGAAATGAAACAATAAGAACAATAAAGAAGAAAAGAAAATAACAATATTTTAGTGGTTAAGAGAGAGATAACATCAATTTTATTAGCTCCATTACACTGCGGAGTACTATTAGGTGGACCCCTGAGTGGCAGGTGGTACAGCACAAAGGAAGACAAGACAGAAATGGTTTATTTATGACTGTATTACTAGTGTTAAAAGTCGCCTCTAGGTATGCTGATGGGTTACTTCCTGTACAAGAGGTATATGGGTAGGGATGAGCTTTGCGTTCGCGTCGAACACACGTTCGACTCGAACATCGGCCGTTCGATCGTTCGAAGAACGAACTTTATGGTCCGTTCGTGCTAAATTTGTGTTGCGCGACACGGCCCATAATTCACTGCGGCATCGCAGTGCGTTGCTGGCTGATGATTGGCCAAGCATGCACTATGACCCGCATGCTTGGCCAATCACAGCGCGGAAAAAACGGAGAGCCGTAATTGGCCAAAGCCAGGGTGGCTATGGCCAATTATGGCTCTGGGTTTAGTACACGCCCCACACTATATAAGGCCGCCTGGAAGTCGGCCTTGTGTAGTGTGTTGGCATTTGTGACAGAGGCAGTTTCAGAGAGATAAGCCTCGTACACACGACCGAGTTTCTCGTCCAAAACAGTCAAGAAAAGTGCCGCGAGAGTTTTTTTGTCGAGAAAAACGTTCGTGTGTATGGTTTTACGACGAGAAAATTGCCGAGAATCTCGACGAGAAAATAGAGAACCTGCTCTCTATTTTCTCGTCAGGATTCCAGATTTCCTTGTCGTGTTTCTCGTCGGCCTGTTTTGTGACGAGAAAATGGTTCGTGTGTATGCTTTTACGACTCTTGCAAAAGCGCGCATGCTCACAAGCAACTATGAGACGGGAGCGCATCTTCTGGTAAAACAAGCCTTCGTAATGGAGAGAGCATATTCGTCACGCTCAAAAATATTTCATCGTTTAAATGTTCTGCATTGAAATCTTTGTTAGAATGTTACATTAATCAAAACGAGTGACCTACTTTTGCTGCTGATATTCACACAGAGTTATGCCTTATTTTTAACCTTTTTCATGCTGCTCTTTATAAGATTTATGTGTATTATATCGTGCAAGTTTTCAGGAATAATTTAAATGGTTAGATTTTTCAAAATGATGTTAATTATAATTTCACAATGTTTTGATAGTGATCTCCCATTTAATTTTGGAATCTATATTATTTAAATTTCCCACCATGTTTTTGTGCTAATCAGATTTAGTTATTCTTTTGGGGGGGGGGGTGATATCTGTCCCTTTTATTGTCAGTCAAATGTATCTGCTTACTCCAAAACTTGATTTTGTTTATTTAAAAATACACATAGTCAAGTATGAACTTAAACAAAAATCACATTTATTCATGTTTATAAATTAAATAAAGAGAAGGCAGCGCTGGAGAAGCTGCTGCCATTTGTGCATCCCAGGGACCCCAGAGCACACAGCAACCCTGTGTGGACACTAAAATTTGGAGCTTGAGAAGGCTAACATTTCTGAACACAATCTGATGCTGGCCTCCCAGAGGTCAGGAACAGCAGCAGGTGATATATATGTCCCAAGTGTGTGGTACTACAACAGGCTGCCTTCTGTCCGACCACAATGAAGCAAGGCCATCACTTCCTCTTCTTCCTGGCAACCTTCCCTGCAGCCTTTCCTGAAGCCTTCCCTGCAGCCTTTCCTGAAGCCTTCCCTGCAGCCTTCCTTCTTCGTTTGGCTGGAGGCTGGCCCACTGGAGGGGTACTCCTGTCAGGAGGAGGAGGTAAAGGTGTAGCAGAAGGGGGTGGGGAAGAAGAAGAAGGTGGAGGTGTAGCAGAAGGGGGTGGGGCAGAAGAAGAAGGTGGAGGTGTAGCAGAAGGGGGTGGGGCAGAAGGTGGAGGTGTAGCAGAAGGGGGTGGCGCAGAAGAAGAAGGTGGAGGTGTAGCAGAAGGGGGTGGGGCAGAAGGTGGAGGTGTAGCAGAAGGGGGTGGGGCAGAAGAAGAAGGTGGAGGTGTAGCAGAAGGGGGTGGGGCAGAAGGTGGAGGTGTAGCAGAAGGGGGTGGGGCAGAAGAAGAAGGTGGAGGTGTAGCAGAAGAGAGTGGGGCAGAAGAAGAAGGTGGAGGTGGAGGTTGAGGTTGGGTCAGTTGGGCCACCTCACATATGGCGGTATTGGGGGTAATTTTCTCCATCACCCCCTTGTTGAGCAAGGTGATGAGCAGGGGCTTGCATAGGAGGCGTTGCTCCATGCTCATCACCTTGAACTTAGCCTCCACTAGGCCGGCAATGGCCTCTTCAGGGGATGTGGGCTCCTTGAGGGTGGCATGGGCCTCTTTAATAAGGGCCATTGCTGCGTCACTGGTGGTCCTGTCCCTCCTGCCTCTTTTGTGAAGCCGGATGGGAGGCACCTGGGATCTGGTGCTTCTCCTTTGCCCTGCCACCTCCTGTCTGCCACTGGGCCCTGCCACCTCCTGGCTGCCACTGGGCCCTGCCACCTCCTGGCTGCCACTGGGCCCTGCCACCTCCTGGCTGCCACTGGGCCCTTCCTCCTCCTGCCTGACAGTTTCCAGACCCTCCTCCTGGCTGATTTCATCCTGTGTATGAAAAAGGAACATAGTTTAATATGTTGGTTTAATCTTTGCATCAAACTTTGTAATCCTGATTGAAGCAATTAGAATGTAAATGCATGAATCCTTGCTTTAAATTTACCACTACATCAGATTGACTATTTAGCACCCAATTAAGTGCAGAATAATGTCTACAGATCTTGATTTCACTTGTGGAATCCAAAATAATGTATGTTTCTCATCTTGACATATTTGTCAAACATTAATTTTATCCCAATACATTTTCAGTTAATACTATACCTGGCTCCAGATGGCCAAATCAGGATCATCCAGGATGGCTGCCTCCTCTTGCTCCAGAGAAGGCTCAGGTTGGCTGCAGGGAAGTCTGGGGGGAAGAGTGGAGAGTGATGGCCTTGTCTCAATGTGGTCATCCAGAAAGGACATCCTGCTGTAGTACCACAAAATCGGGACATAAACATCATCTGCTGCTGCTCCTGACCTCTGAGAAGCCAGCACATTAGAGCGTTCAGTCCTGTAGGTACCTCTCAAGCTCCCAATTTTAGTGTCCACTTGTTTTGCTGTGGCTGTGGGCACCTTGGTATGCACAAATGGGAGCAGCTTCTCCAGCGCTGCTTTTCTCACCCCTCTTTTTTTATGGATGGGGTTTTTCGTCTCCCACAGAGCCGGCAGCTCCCTTACACGGTCAATAAATTCCGCCAGGAACTCTTTGTCGCTAATAAAGACATTCATATTGTATCTGCAAGTTAAATAAATTATATTTAACTAATGTGAGGCAAACAGTCTAACCTCCTTAACATCCTAGTCACCATATATATCCTCCAACAATCTCAAGACAGTATAGGCCAACAATTTTTACAAGTCACAAAATCACATACCTTCGTTCGCACGTCCGTCACTTGAACTCCTCTCTCCGCACACCGAACGTACTATAGTCACATGTGTGTTTGCTATATACACACCACGCATGCGTCAAAATTCGAACACGTCGCCCGCCCATGACGTTCTAACTAACATCTTTTCCCTGCCCCTTCTCTTTCGGCGCGCAGACAGATATGGCGGAGTTACAGCAGGTGTCTGATAATTCCGCAACTAACGAGGAGACAAGCCCGGAGACCGAGGAAACGTCACGATCAAGGAGGAGATTCAAGGCATCGAATATGTCTTTTGCCGAGATGGCGGAGATGGTGGACATCTTGCTCAAGGCTGATTATGATGCCAAGCATGGGCCGTATAGCAAACCAAATAGAAGGAAGGCCAAAATCCTCACTAAAGTTGTGAAGAGTCTGAAGGCGAATTTCGGGGTGAAACGCTCAAATGAGCAGCTCAGAAAGAGGTGGTCAGACCTCAAACTGAGGGAGCCAGACCAGTTGAGGAGCATAAAGAGAATGCTCGCTAAAAGTAAGTAAAAAGTAGACTTTTCTGCTATTAATCTTTTTATAAACTGACATGTTTTTTTTTTTTTCTCATATTGGACTCCCTTCCAAAATGTAATATTTTGAACTTGGTTGGGCACAGTAATCGTTCGTTACCGACACTTCGTTCGGCCACTATCCGCGGTTTTGGCTTATTTTAGAGCCACAAAAGTAATTAGACATCTGCCATTTTTGATCAAATATTGTTGATAATTTTTTAGTCTAGATGATGTGTTTGTAAAGAGAATGAAATGCAAACTTTTATCAGTGTAAAGGAGAGGACACTCAGCAGCTGCTTCCACATCTGTACTTTGGAGCACTATAGTGTGGGCCACCAGACCCGCCTTTTTTGGGTGTCCCACACAGGTGCATCAGAGAATTTTTGTGGTGCCTCCATGTCAAATAAATTACATCCAAATGTGAATACTAAACATATTTTGGGTCATAAATAATGCATTCTTCTTTAAATTCCGCACAAACACACACTTGTACCCCACTTCCAAGCAATTTAGCCTGTTTTTATTTTAACAATGAGATTTACAGTGTGATAAATAGGCCTTTTGTTTTATTCTCATAGGGGAGAGAAGACTGGGAGGAGGACACTCCAGGGAGCACATGCACCCCACAACTTCCAAGCAACCCCAAACTCCCAAAGACCCACAACCGAAGGATGTAGAGGAAGTTGAGGTGGAGGAAGGAGAAGTGCAGGAAGGAGAGGTGGATGACGTTGTGGATCTGGTCACCACAACAGGTCAGTATCTGTCACCACAGCTTCAGGTAAGAGAGGTAGGCCTGCAGAGTTATAATACCTTTTTTTGGGGGTTTTTAGGGGATGTAAATGTTGTGAAGGATAGTACACGGTTCTCTGCTGACAGTGCCCTCCGCCTCATCCAGCAAGTGATGGAATGTAGCACGGAACTGGACCTAATTAAACAAAGAATCCATGTGATGGAACAAACATTTAAAGACATTCTCGATGTTTTGGGGAGAATTCAATAAGCCATCCAAACACATTTGTTTTTACATGTTTGTTTTTGTAATTTTTTTAATTTTTTTGACAATCAAACCAGCCAAAAATTAAATATGCACACAGTGTGTCAACATGTTCTATCTGCCATCAGGGGATATCCATGTACGTCTTTTGTGGGTGCAACCCCTTCCTCGTATCTAAAGTCGGTGAACTGAGGAAGGGGATGCACCCCCAAAACACGTCCATTGATCACCCCTGATGGCAGATAGCACATGTTGACAATAGGGATCAGGATTGTAAACTTCCTAGATGAAAAAAATCCCAAATGTGTGCATATTCAATTTTTGGCTGGGCAAGGGGTGGCAGGACCCCATATTAGGACGGGCACATAGAGACATAGTTTGTGTAAGTGAATGTCTCCGATTGCTCAGAGGTAGGGATGAGCCGAACACCCCCGGGTTCGGTTCGCACCAGAACCTTCGAACGGACCGAAAGTTCGCGCGAATTTTCGAACCCTATTCGTTATAATGGACGCGAACGTTCGAAATCAAAATTGCTAATTACAACGGCCAATATGCATGTTAATGTCATAAAACAGGTTTGGGGACCCGGGTCCTGCCCCAGGGGACATATATCAATGCAAAAAGAAATTTTAAAAACTAAAGTTTTTTCGGGAGCAGTCATTTTAATGATGCATAAAGTGAAAAAAAAAAAGTGAAATTTTCCTTTAAATATGGTACCTGGGGGGTGTCTAAAGTATGCCTGTGAAGTGGCATGTGTTTCCCGTGTTTAGAACTGTCCTTGCACAAAATGACATTTGTAAAGGAAAAAAAGAAGCCATTTAAAACCACTTGCGGCTTTAATGTCATGTCTTGTCCTGGCCGCCATATGGCTGAAAATCCTTGAGAAAAATGGCATGGCTACCCCATCACCCCCCCCCACCCCAGCCCCTTTGGGTCTTGTATGGATACTAAGGGGGACCCCGCACCCAAAATAAAACCCTATACCTACAACCCTATATACTCTGAACAGCAGTATATAGGTGGTGCAAACAAGACATGGACTGTAGGTTTGTTCTTAAGTAGAATCTGAACAGGTACATTATGAAGTGTAGCTACATCCCAAAAAAATCAATTTTTAAGCTTTTTGGAGAACATAGGGAGGGGTTATCACCCCTGTAACATTTGCTGTCTTTGCACATCTGTTCAGAACATGTCACCTCACTTTCCGTCCCAATGACAAATGTTTTTGGAAAAGTGGGGTTTTAATTGAAACAAGGATTGGTGATAAAGCATCAGTAGAGAGGAGATACCTTTTTCCCAAATTAAATCTAACAGGATAGAATTTTCCTTCCTAGGGGTAGATTTCCTCTCACTTCCTGTTTTCTCTTGCCGTTTGCAAGTAGGAGTCGTTTGTAAGTTGGATGTTTGAAAGTAGGGGCCTGCCGTATATACTCTGCAGAAATTTGCCCTATTAGATGTTGGTGTAGCCACAAGACTGGTGGGCACAGGAATGGGCCCTGCTGTGAGTTAATAGATCAAGATTTGTACTTGCATGCACCTGTTGAACCGGGCAGAAAAATTGGGCCTTTGGTGGTGGTGGTGGTGGTGGTGGACGGTGTTGCCACAAGACTGTAAGCCCTCACAGTTACTCTTGGTGGGTGCAGGAATGGGCCCTGCTGTGAGTTATTAGATCAAGATTTGTAATTGCATGCACCTGTTGAACAGGGCAGAAAAATTGGGCCTTTGGTGGTGGTGGTGGTGGTGGACGGTGTTGCCACAAGACTGTAGGCCCTCATAGTTACTCTTGGTGGGCGCAGGAATGGGCCCTGCTGTGAACTATTAGATCAAGATTTGTAATTACACGCCCCTGTTAAACAGGGGCTGAAAAATTGTGCCTTAGGCATTGGTGCTGGTGCCACAACACTGCAACCCCTCACAGATACTGTACTTGGAGCACAGCAGTCACACCTGTTGCGAAGCATCTTTTTAAAAAATTGTAATTACACGCCCCTGTTATACAGGGGCTGAAAAATTGTGCCTTAGGCACTGGTGCTGGTGCCACAACACTGCAACCCCTCACAGATACTGTACTCTGAGCACAGCAGTCACACCTGTTGCGAAGCATCTTTTTAAAAAATTGTAATTACACGCCCCTGTTATACAGGGGCTGAAAAATTGTGCCTTAGGCACTGGTGTGGTGGCATGGATCATTGAGGAGGAGGAAGAGGATAGTCAGTGAACATAACAGGACAGTCACTCAGCATCAGCATAGGCAGTCTTGAAGGGATGTGGCATTATAAATTATTCCGTTATATCCGCTTCAGGTGTCTGGTAGCTGGTGGTGATCCAAGACTGATTCATTTTTATGAAGGTCAGTCGATCAACCGAGTCGGTGGACAGGCGCACCCTATGATCGGTGACAAATCCTCCAGCAGCACTGAATGTGCGTTCGGAAAGAACGCTGGATGCAGGACAGGCCAGTAGCTCAATTGCATACTGTGCAAGCTCTGGCCAGTGATCCATCCTCAGGACCCAGTAAGCCAGAGGATTTTCGGTGGGAAAGGTGTCCAAGTCTGACCTTGCCCCTAGGTATTCCTGCACCATGTATATCAGACGCTGGCGATGGTTGCTGGAACCGATCATACCTTGGGGCTGCGGACTAAAAAATTGTCTGAACGCATCGGTCAGACGTCCACCTTCCCCACCGCTCCTTCTGCTACTGACCGAAGCCTCAGCAACTCGTCGTCCAGGACCAGGAGTTTGTAACCTCCCAGTTTCTGGGAACGCGTTGCACAGACCTCTCTGCAAGGCCTCCCTGAGATGTCTCATCCTCTGCTCCCTCTGCGACGGCAAGATAAGGTCCGCAACCTTACCCTTGTACCGTGGATCAAGGAGAGTGGCCAGCCAGTAATGGTCACTCTCCTTGATCCGAAGAACACGAGGATCCTTCCGCAGGCTTTGCAGGATCAGGGAGGCCATGCAGCGTAGGTTAGCTGAGGCATTCGGTCCGGAGTCTTCTGGGTCACTGAGGATGACATGATCGCCAGCCACCTCCTCCCAGCCACGTACAAGTCCACTGGTTTGTTGGGACTGTACATCATCCCTAAAAGACTGCTGCTGCTGATGCTGAGTGCCAGGCTCCACCTCCATGCTCACACAATCCTCCTCCTCCTCCTCCTCTTCCTGTGTGATGGGTGGGACAGAAGGAACATTGTCTGGATAAAGGGGGCCTTGAGAGACAAGGAAGTCCTCCTCTTCCTGCCTCTGTTCTGCCTCAAGTGCCCTGTCCATTATCCCACGCAGCGTATGCTCCAACAGGTGGACAAGAGGTACAGTGTCACTGATGCATGCACTGTCACTGCTCACCATCCTCGTGGCCTCCTCAAATGGTGAGAGGACAGTGCATGCATCCCTGATCATGCTCCACTGGCGTGGGGAAAAAAAGCCAAGCTCCCCTGACCCTGTCCTGGTGCCGTAGTCGCAAAGGTACTCATTGATGGCCCTCTGCTGCGTGTGCAGTCGCTGCAGCATGGCCAACGTTGAGTTCCACCTGGTGGGCATGTCACATATTAGGCGGTTCTTGGGCAGGTTCAGCTCCTTTTGCAGCTCAGTCAGCCGAGCACTGGCATTATAAGATCGGCGGAAATGCACACAGACTTTCCTGGCCTGCCTCAGGACATCCTGTAAGCCTGGGAACCTGCCCAAGAACCGCTGCACCACCAGGTTGAGGACGTGAGCCATACAGGGCACATGGGTGAGCTGCCCCTGTCGCAGGGCGGAGAGGAGGTTGGTGCCATTATCAGAAACGACCATTCCTGGCTTAAGCTGGCGTGGCGTCAACCACCTCTCGGCCTGCCCCTGCAGAGCTGCCAGAACCTCTGGCCCAGTGTGGCTTCTGTCCCCCAAACACACCAGCGCAAGCACGGCATGGGATCTTTTTGCCTGCGTACTCGCGTAGCCCCTTGTACGCCTACGGAGCACCGCTGGTTCCGAGGACAGAGCACTCGAAGAGGACATGGAGGAAGAAGAAGAGGAGGGGGTGGAGGAGAGAGGTGTGTCACAACCAGTAGTAGCATTTTGGAGGCGTGGTGGCGGAACAACCTCCAACACTACTGCACCTTGTCCTGCATCCCTCCCAGCTGCCAATAGAGTGACCCAATGGGCCGTGAAAGAAAGATAACGTCCCTGTCCATGCCTGCTGGACCATGAGTCAGCGGTAATATGCACCTTACCGCTGACCGCCCTGTCCAGCGAGGCATGGACATTGCCTTCCACATGCCAGTAGAGAGACGGAATCGCCTTCCGTGAGAAAAAGTGGCGTTTGGGAACCTGCCACTGAGGAACCGCACATTGAACAAACTCACGGAAGGGGGCCGAGTCTATCAACTGAAAAGGCAGCAGTTGAAGTGCTAGCAATTTAGCCAAGCTAGCATTCAACCGCTGGGCATGTGGATGGCTGGGAGTATACTTCTTTCGACGGTCCAGCAGCTGGGGCAGGGAAATTTGCCTGCTACAATCGGACGTCGGTGTACTACAAGTACTTGGTTGTGACACACCTAATTCTACACCTTCAGTCCTCTCAGAGCAGCTTTCAGAGAGGACTGAAGATATAGTGGGGATGGAGATCCCAGCTGATGAGGAGCAAGGAGAGGTCCGCTTTGTTCTTTGGTGTGGGTCTTTTATGTGTGCTTGCCAACGAGCTGCATGGCAGGTCGACATATGTCTGCTCATGCTTGTGGTGCCCAAGCGGCTGATGTTTTGGCCACGCGAGATACGCTTGAGACAAATATTGCAAATAGCAGTGGTGCGATCTGATGCACTCGTCTCAAAAAAGGCCCACACCAAAGAACTTTTGTGATAACGTGCAGAGGCAGCGCCCTGCACAGGCGGAGCTCTGCGGTGTGGTACAGTTGCTGTGCTGGCCTCTAGCTGGCCTCCAGGGGGCATCCTGCCTCGTTGGACATGTGACGCTGCATCCTCCTCCTCCTCCTCCTCTCTCCCTTCAGACACCCACGTGGAGTCAGTGACCTCATCATCCCCTCCCTCTTCACCACTAGAGCAAACCTGGCAGTAAGCTGCAGCTGGTGGAACACTACTGCCAGATTGCTGTCCTTCAGCATCCCCTCTCTCTGCGCGCACACTACTGACTTCCTCAAGCTGGGTATCATCATCCGAGCCTTCGAATCGTTGGGCATCCTCCTGGAGCATGTACCCAACACTGTGCTCAAACAGTTCGGGGGACTCCTCAGGAGGACATGGTGGGTCTAGGGAAGGGGTGGCTGATGATGCCATTGAGTACGCGTTGGCAGCTGCTCTGCCAGTACCCTGAGCCTGGGTGAGAGAGGATGAGGAGGGCTTGGTCATCCATTCTACCAAGCCTTCGGCATGATGCGGCTCCACATGTCCAGCTGCCGAAAACAAAGACAAGCGTGTCCCATGGCCACGTGCTGATGACGATGCACGACCACGTCCACGGCCAGCACTGTTGTCTCTAGAAACAGAGCCTGCCTGCCCTGTGTTCTTGCCTCGGCACGCTCTGCCTCTCCTTGGCGGTCTTCCAGCCATTGTAGTCGGTAGTGTATATAGTATAAAAAATAGAACTCCTATGTGTGCTCACAACACACTGTAGGTCCTATGGGTGCTGACACTAACACACTATAGGTACTATGTGTGCTGCTGACAAGAAAATATAGGAGCTCTGTTTGCTGCCACTAACACACTAGAAGTCCTATGGGTGCTGCTGAGAAGAAAATATAGGAGCTCTGTTTGCTGCCACTAACACACTAGAAGTCCTATGGGTGCTGCTGAGATGAAAATATAGGAGCTCTGTTTGCTGCCACTAACACATTAGAAGTCCTATGGGTGCTGCTGAGAAGAAAATATAGGAGCTCTGTTTGCTGCCACTAACACACTAGAAGTCCTATGGGTGCTGCTGAGATGAAAATATAGGAGCTCTGTTTGCTGCCACTAACACATTAGAAGTCCTATGGGTGCTGCTGAGAAGAAAATATAGGAGCTCTGTTTGCTGCCACTAACACACTAGAAGTCCTATGGGTGCTGCTGAGAAGAAAATATAGGAACTCTGTGTGATGCCACTAACACACTAGAAGTCCTATGGGTGCTGCTGAGAAGAAAATATAGGAGCTCTGTGTGATGCCACTAACACACTAGAAGTCCTATGGGTGCTGCTGAGAAGAAAATATAGGAGCTCTGTTTGCTGCCACTAACACACTAGAAGTCCTATGGGTGCTGCTGAGAAGAAAATATAGGAGCTCTGTTTGCTGCCACTAACACACTAGAAGTCCTATGGGTGCTGCTGAGAAGAAAATATAGGAGCTCTGTTTGCTGCCACTAACACACTAGAAGTCCTATGGGTGCTGCTGAGAAGAAAATATAGGAGCTCTGTGTGATGCCACTAACACACTAGAAGTCCTATGGGTGCTGCTGAGAAGAAAATATAGGAGCTCTGTTTGCTGCCACTAACACACTAGAAGTCCTATGGGTGCTGCTGAGAAGAAAATATAGGAGCTCTGTTTGCTGCCACTAACACACTAGAAGTCCTATGGGTGCTGCTGAGAAGAAAATATAGGAGCTCTGTGTGATGCCACTAACACACTAGAAGTCCTATGGGTGCTGTTGGGGTGCAATGCTGTGCTAACAGCACTGCGGTTGGTACTACTGCAATACTGTACTAACAGTAAGCACGCACCAGACTAATCCCCAGCAGCAGCTAATAACACACTAACTGTGCAATCAGCAGCAATGAACGATCAATGACTTAGGTAGCAATGGTTTAGCAAAGAAATAGCCAATGGTTTAGCAAAGAAGAGCAAATCTTTCAGTATCAAGCAAAGACAGAATCAGCAGACTAATCTCTCCTAAAGCCGGAACTCATGTGACCGGGGCCGATGGCGTGGCGGCCTTTTAAATGGTGGGGCGTGTACTAAAGCCCCTGAGCTGTAATTGGCTACAGGCGTCCTGCCTGTAGCCAATTATTGCTCTCCGAGTTTCGGGCGCTGTGATTGGCCAAGCATGCGGGGTCACAGTGCATGCTTGGCCAATCATCAGCCAGCAATGCACTGCGCCGGCCGCGCCGGCCGCAATGCATTGCGGGGCCGCTCGCATCACACGAATGTGATGCGAACGGCCCAAATAGTTCTGGGCTCGATGAGCGAGCGAACGCCCGATGCTCGATTCGAACATGGGTTCGAATCGAGCACCGGGCCCATCCCTACTCAGAGGTATCCAATGTTGTAATTTTTGAAATGCAACTGTTATTTTTGTATTTTCATAAGCAAAAAATTGCCGGGTTGGGGCAGGCCAACCCAAAAAAAAAAAAAAAAAAATAATGAAGAGAATGTGCACAGAGTAAAATATTTGACCACAAACAACGTGTAGCTTCTTTTTATAATACCTTCTAAGCTTATTTGGTTCTTTTGTAAGGTTACATAGTGAAATGGTTGTTATTTACTAAAGTAAAATACACTTGCCACTACAAATGCACAAAGACAAACTAGGAGACAGGAAAGAACAAATAATTAAAGGTTTAAACAAGCTTTTTATTGGGATACTTAGACATAGGCTGGCATAGGAATTGCCCCCCTACCCGTGAAATACTCCATGTATTTTTCCCGAACCTCACGGGCATTTTGGGAGGGCAAGCCAGGACGGGCAGATTCCAGGCCCGGCAGGGGATTTGCAGGGGAAAGTCCAGCCTCTGGCAAAACTGAGGCCATATATGAATTCGATTTGCGGCAAAGAAAATTTGTGTAGCACACAGCAGCCTAACACTACATAGTTTATTTTGTAGTCCGCCAAGTGGATGGAAGTCATAAAAAGGCAGAACCGGCTGGCCATTATGCCGAAGGCATTTTCAACGACTCTTCGGCCCCTGGCCAGCCGGTAATTGAACACCCTCTTCTCTGACGTCAGGGTCCTCTGAGGAACTGGCCTCATAAGATGCCGTCTGAGCCCGAAGGCTTCATCAGCCAAAAAAACAAAGGGGAGTCCTTCAATATTCCCTGCATCCGGTGGCAATGCAAGGTCGTCACTCTGGAGACGGAGGGCAAACTCCGTCTGGATGAAGGATCCCCCATCGGACATCCGGCCATTTTTCCCTACATCAACATAGAGGAATTCATACCGTGCTGACACCACCGCCATCAGCACAATGCTATGAAACCCCTTGTAGTTGTAGTAGTAGGACCCAGAACGGGGTGGCGGCACGATGCGGACGTGCTTCCCGTCTATGGCACCACCGCAGTTGGGGAAGTCCCACCGCGTTGCAAACTCCGATGCCACAGTCTGCCATTCCTGTGGCGTGGAAGGAAGCTGTGGAGTGAAACAAGATGAAATAATATTAGAAAACCAAAGTCATACATTACAAGGAAATTCTATCCAAAAAAATAAAGGCCAACATCAATCAAATTCTACGTTTATTAAGGTGTTTAAAATAAGTATAATGGAAGGCTCATTTATCATATTCATCACCCCCTCTGATGGGCCATTACTAAATTATTTTGGGGGGGAGATGTGTTTGGCCACAGGATAGCATTGCAGTGGCGGTGCGTCCAGAGTGGGCACTGGAGCACTGCCCCCTCTCTCCTGTGCCCATCACTCAGAACAATACATAGGTTCATGCGTTGCATGAACCTATGTATTGTCTATGCCGCACACTATTCAGGTGGATGGCCTCTTGTAAAGCGACCGACATATGAATCATTGCGGCATTTAGGGGGTTCAAATTGCATAGCAGAAACAGGTAGTAAAATAGTCTTGCACATTACAACCTGAGGGATGTAATTGGCTTCCTAAAAGTAAAATCGGGGACGCAGGGGGGGGGGCATTCCTTGGGGAAACACTGGCAGGCTGCTCTGCCAATCATGTTCACCAAGTCTGTTTAATGGTAACATGATTGGCTGATGCAACATGAAGGGAAGGAGAAGACATCAAGGACAGAATAAGGATGGCGCTGACCACAAGAAGGTAAGTGCAGGGCTGGGGGGAAACTGGCTGCATTAGAGGGGACTAAATGGCTGCATTGGAGGGAACAAAATGGCTGCATTGGAGGGGACAACTGGGGGCGTTTAATAGGCACCAGAGCAAAAAAGGAGGAAGTTTATTTCCTAAATTGGGGTTTGAACCCCCAAACATTTGGAGCAACAGGCGCCCCTGCTGGAAAAGTTAGTGAAGGGAAATATTTATGGAGGAGAAAAAAGGGGCAATCTAAAGCTTCCAACATGCATGGGGACAAAGGGGACATTCTCAGCATATTACAATCATGGTCATTAGGGAAGGATGAAAGAAATACAATACATTAGCATACATGTAATACATAAAATGTGATGTTAAGGGAGCAAACTTACCCTAATATAGTCCTCCTGCAGGACTTGGATGATGGCAGAACAGGTGTCTGGGATTATGAGGCCCAGAGCCTGGGGGCAGATGCCTGTGGTGAACTTCAAGTCCTGAAGACTTCTCCCTGTCGCCAGGTAACGCAACGTGGCGATAAACCTCTGCTCAGCACTGATGGCTTCCCGCATAACGGTGTCCTTCCTGGTAATATAGGGGGACAACAAAGCCAACAGTTCCTGAAAAACGGGGTCAGACATCCGCAGAAAATTCCTGTAGTCCTCAGGATTATTCTCGACCATCTCCCGCAGCAGAGGCATGTGGCAGAATTGGTCCCGCTGGAGCAACCAATTCTTGGTCCATGAACTCCTCCTCACACCATTCATGGACTGGTCTTGGTCCAAAACAAGCAGACCAACACCAAGCGCACGCACAGCACGAACTCGACGACGAGAACGTCCAGGCGACATGGCTAGGAAACGGTCGTCTTATCAGAACGTACAGAACAGAACGCACTTTAGAACAGCAAGGCCTATGAATAACGAACTGAAAAACAGAAACGAACAGGCAAGAACGCACTGTAAAACAGATACGACCTGCCTAGACGCCCTGAAAGTCAAGATACGAACCCACAAGCACAAACTGAACGGCAGAAAACGATCTGAAAAGTACGAAGACTGAAAAGCGCGAATCGTCTCTTCCCAAACTTTTACTTCACACGCGGTAACACGAGATCAGCAAAAGCAGCCCAAAGGGGTGGCGCCAAGAAAAAAGATCTTCCCCTTTATAGTGCCATCGTACGTGCTGAACGTGAGCGCGGAGAACAACGAGGAAATTGGGAAATGACAGTGTGTACGCATAGAAAGCTTGACGAGAAAATCGACAAGCTTAACAAGAATCTCGTCGAAAAAAACGACGTGTTTTTTACGACGAGAAACTCGGTCGTGTGTACGAGGCTATAGACAGTGGTGTCATTTATATTGAGTTAGATAGAGCAGGCAGGCGAGTCAGTTAGCTGCTGTTACAGTGTGTAGAGGATATATATGCATCCTAGGTGTTGTGTATATATATATATTTATACACTGTATTGAGTTTAGATAGATCCGTTCCTGTTAGTCTCTATACTGTGACAGGCAGGCAGGTGATTGTGCTAGCTGCAGACAGTCAGACCCCTTTCATCACACTGGGGCGGTTTGCAGGCGCTATTGTGCTAAAAATAGCGCCTGCAAACCGAGCCTAAACAGCGGCTGCGGTCTCTCCAATGTGAAAGCCCGAGGGCTTTTACACTGAAGCGGTGCGCTAACAGGACATGAAAAAAAGTCCTGCTAGCCGCATCTTTGGAGCGGTGAGAGGAGCGGTGTGTTTACCGCTCCTTCCCATTGAAAGCAATGGGAAACTGCGGTAATACCGCCGGCAATGCGCCTCTACAGAGGCGCATTGCGGGCGGTATTAACCCTTTTCGGCCGCTAGCGGCCGAATACCTCCGCAATTCCGACTGTGTAGTGCCGCTAAAAATAGCGGCGCTATACCGCCACCGCACCTACCGCCCCAGTGTGAAACCAGCCTCAGTGTTTCACTTAGGCTGGTTTCACACTGGGGAGGTGGGTGCGGTGGTGGTATAGCGCCGCTATTTTTAGCGGCGCTATACCGTCGGAATTGCAGAGGTATTCGGCCGCTAGCGGTGCGGTTTTAACCCCCGCTAGCGGCCGAAAAAGGGTTAATACCGCCGGCACCGCGGTTTCCCATTGCTTTCAATGGGAAGGAGCGGTGTAGGAGCGGTAAACACACCGCTCCTCTCACCGCTCCAAAGATGCGGCTAGCAGGACTTTTTTTTTCACGTCATGTTAGCGCACTGCTCCAGTGTGAATTCCCTCGGGCTTTCACATTGGAGAGACAGCAGCCGCTGTTTAGGCTCGGTTTGCAGGCGCTATTTTTAGCACAATGGCACCTGCAAACCGCCCTAGTGTGAAAGGGGCCTTAGTGTACTACTGTGTCCTTTGCATAGCGATTACCTAAAGCTCACCTGGATACAGTTATTCTCTATACTGTGACAGGCAGGCCAGTGATTGTGCTAGCTGCAGACAGTCAGTGTTTCACTTAGTGTACTACTGTGTGCTTTGCATAGCATTCACCTAAAGCCTAAATTTTTGATGCAATACTTTGCAACAGGGCTCATTGCTGCACTCTAAGTACACCATCTGTGAGGGGTTGCAGTGTTGTGGCACCAGCACCAGTGCCTAAGGCCCAATTTTTCAGCCCCTGTTCAACAGGGGCATGCAATTACAATTCTTGATCTAATATTTCACAGCAAGGCCCATTCCTGCACCCACCAAGAGTAACTGTGAGGGCTTACAGTGTTGTGGCACCAGCACCACCACCAAAGGCCCAATTTTTCCTACCACTAGCCATGCCATTTTTCTCAATGATTTTCATCCATATTGCCGGGACCAGGTTACATTAAAGCCGCAAGCAGTTTTAAGTGGCTTTTTTTCCTTTAGAAATGTCATTTTGTGCAGGGACAGTTCTAAACAATGGAAACACGTGCCACTTCACCGGCATACTTTAGACACCTCCCAGATACGATATTTAAAGGAATATTTCACTTTTTTTTCTTCACTTTATGCATCATTAAAATCACTGCTCCCGAAAAAGCGACAGTTTTAAAAGATTATTTTTACATTGATACCTGTCCCCTCGGGCAGGACCCGGGTCCCCAAACCCTTTTTAGGACAATAACATGCATTTTAGGCGTTATAATTAGCACTTTAGATTTAGAACGTTCGCGTCCATTGTATTTAATAGGGTTCTAAAGTTCGTGTGAACGTTCGGTCCGTTCGAAGGTTCTGGTGCGAACCGAACGGGGGGGGGGGTGTTCGGCTCATCCCTATATATGGGAGAGGCTTTGGCGAAAAAAAGTGTCTGTCTGAGGTTTCACCACCTAACAGCCAGATAGAAGGCATGTCCAAAGTAGTACTGGTCAGTTGTCGGTGAAGGGCGTGTATGCTGTACCAGTGAAAAAAATCACATGAGATGGAAGGGCCAAGTGTGGACCAGAAAGCAGCAGAGATCCTGACTGGGGCTCTACCAAAGGTGGTTAAAGCGACTGGGGTTCCCAGTCCAATGTTTGGTTTAGGTGACAAACCTAATAAGGTCCCCGGGACAGGGGAACTGATAAGAAGTGCGGTAAAAATTGTATGTGGATCAGACGAGAGCTTGTCTGTTCAGGTGGATAAAAATACAGATGGCATCAGAACAGGTCAAGTGGTAGGACAGCTGCCTGCAGAGGGGGTGAACCCAGGGGAGGTGACGTCGTGTGAAGTTCCCGTGGGTGATGGCGACCCTCCTGTATGTGTGCCCTCTGCAGACTCTGCCCTAGCAAATGCTGAAAAAAAAGGCATTGGTGACCTGTGCAACATTGAGGGGTGTAAAGTTGGTTTGAATATGTCTGTCAATGATGAACCAAATAATTTGTTAAAGGTACATGACAGTGTGGTGTCCAAAGGTATTGGTAAACCTGGGAACCTGAAGCGTGGAGGTAGAGGGGTTGGTAGAAAGACCAGAGGTGCCCTGTTAAAATTTCAGAAGAGGAAGTGCTCATGGAAATACACCCTGAAGAAGAGTTGGGAAGGTCTCAAAACCCATAGCAGAGTGACGGGGGCAAAGAGAGAGACACCAATGGAAGTGGTGAGTTGAGTTCCCCTTTAGGAGAAGTGAGGTCGGACAGGGTTTGACTTCCGTAGGCTGTAGTTGGCACATAGGTGCCAAAAGGAAACTGTGTGTTTCGCCCTCTGGTTCGAAACAAAGGGGGGGATATGTGACAGTGCAGTTCCCTGTCCTGGTAATTGTCGCCCAGGGTTCTCAAATAGGCAGGTTGAGGGGCTCCAGGGTTATTTAATGTGGAGGAGTCTGTTTGATCAGTTTCCTCCAAAGTTTGTAAAATCCTGTTGGGGACCTGGAGCCCGGAGATTCCATAGCGGTATGGGTGGGTTGGAATCTCCAATCCTGAGACCGGGTTTTGGAAACAGCCAGGAGTCTGGCTGGTTGATTGAGCAGGTGGGTCCTGGGCTTATAGCAGAGACAGGACTAGGGTTCTGGGCCCCACCCTCCCGAGGAGTCCAGGCGTGCAAGGGAGAAGCCAGAGTGCAGGCTTGCAAGAGAGAAGCATGCATGTCTGCATGCTATAGTCAGAGGGTCCAAAGCTGTGGGATGAGCAGCACGGAAGCTGAGAGGAGGTACAGTGGTTGTACAGGTTGTACTAAGCGTCAGTATTGCTGAAGAGAGCCAGGTGGCTTGGTATTTTCCGTTGATTATTACTTTACTGCTGTAGCAACTTGAAAACCACTGCGTGGGAATTCTGGCTGGACGTTTTTTCTTTCTTTAATAAAAGTGGGCCAACAAGCCCTTAAAAAGCACAACTGGTGTGGACTCTGCTCACTGGTATGCTCTACACAGAAGCTAAATAACCTCCAATGCCACACCATATATTTGTATGAAATATTTGCACATGTCATATTTGATGGCAGTAGTAAAGCCGCTAATAAATATAATTTTCCAGAGATTCAGGGCTCAGCAAAAGCCAAGAGCCCCATTTAGTTTAGTGAACTCCGAACCAGCAAAATTCTGACCAAACAAGGGCTTGGTCCAAATCCAAAGTGCAGCTCTAATAAGTGATGAATTATTGTCTTTGACTAGAAGTTGGTAATGCCCAATCTAAACAGGTAGTCAACTAGGGGGTCCTCTAGCCATGCCAGGGACATCTGCCACAAGATGATACCCTTAGGGGTGAGTTATTTCACGGAGTCTAAACGAGGGGATTGGTCACATATATCACTGGAAAGGTAATTACTGTATTTATTGGCGTATAACACTCACTTTTTTACCCTGAAATTAGAGGGTAAACTGTGCCTGCGTGTTATACGCAGGGGCTGTGGAAAGTTTTTTTCCCTGAAACTTCCCTCTTAAAGTTAGGGTGCGTGTCATACGCCTGTGCGTGTTATACGCCGATAAATACGGTAACTTTTTGCTAATGTAGGATAACAAAGATGGTGTGCAAAAACAGATCTATGCTTCAGAAGAAATTATAGGCGTCTGCATAACATGAATAAGTACTATCCTCAGGGTGCCGCTACATACATCCTTGGGATCATACTTATATATATATATATATATATATATATATATATATATATATATATATATGTATGTACTAGTTATTCCATTTTAGAAAAAGAACATTTCTCTTTACCAGTGCTTTGCATTCTATCTATAGGTACATCAGGGTTTGCACTGAAATCAACCAAACTAATTTTATCTAATGACAGTGCAGTAGACATTGGGGGTTATTTACGAAAAGCAAATCCACTTTGCACTACAAGTGCACTTTAAAGTGCAGTCGCTGTAGATTGCTGTAGATCTGAGGGGAAGCTCTGAAATGAGGGGAAGCTCTTCGGATTTCATCATCCAATCATGTGCAAGCAAAATGCTATTTTTAATTTTCCTTGTATGTCCCCCTCGGATCTACAGTGACTGCACTTCCAAGTGCACTTGCAGTGACTTCCAAGTGCACTTGTAGTGAAAAGTGGATTTGCCTTTAGTAAATAACCCCCATTGCTCGGTCCTGCACAGTAACATCAAAAGGAGAAATAACATTACACATTCATTATTGTTAAAGTGATGGCCCCTACTTTACTATTAAAGACTAGATATCAGCCATCTGGATACGTTTTCTAAATGCAATACTGTATCTCATTGGGTAGGAATTCAGGGACAGGACTAAAATGTTCCTGGAATGTGATTGAAAGGGTAGACTGGAACGCCCTACATATCTAAGGTTTTATGAGGGCTAGAACCTTGGAGCCTAAAAGATTTCTTGCAAACAAATGATATGTGGACCACGTGCTTTTATGTAGTTTATCACTAAGGAGCACTTTAGTCCTGATTCCAGTAACTTTACATTCCATTACATAATCTGTTGGCATCCATTGAAAAGGGTACATAAGATGACATCAAAGGAAGAACCCTAGAAAAAGCAATAACTGGCATTGCAAGTATTCCCAAATTACAACATCCCCAACATTTTCCAGCCTGCCTTGAACAGACCTATCTGTGTTAATGTACCAGGTAGTTAAGGGATTGCAGCTCAACACAAACTACAGTGTAAAACAATGACAAAGGCGGGGTAATACGTTAGACAGAGGTGTCTTTGGAGCTGTCCCTGTATTTTCTTTTTGACTTCCAATAATTAATGTATATTCTATATGTAGCAATACCCCCAGTTAAGAGGGCCGCTGGTATTATTTTTGGGCCTGTAACACTCTGCAGTCAACCCCCAGTAACTGGCTCTACCCTCCCTTGGCACAGCTAGTGAGACTAAAGGATTGTGAAACCCGTAAACTATGGGTATCACAATACTGCAAATAACATGCACAGTAATCACACCACACAAAATGTCTGCTTAATCACTAATGCGTTTACTGAATAAAAGAAAGTTCAGATTAAGCAGTAGTACTATTAATGCAGAGCCCTGCAGTAAGATTTAGTCAGCATATAATCAGGTATACAATCCCCCTCAATATTATGCACATCAATTAATAAATCCCGCTTGCAAGCTTCCCCCTCGTGGGCAAGATGGCGCCCAGCAATGTCTCTACTCTATCAAGTCAGGCCTGACTACTTAGTTTACAATGTTTCTGTAGAGAAGGATCTTCACTATCAATGGTGGTACACTTTGTAGGTTATTTGTAATCCACAGGGTGTAATACAAGTAGCTGCTGGATGTGCAACAAGGGATTCAACTAAGGCCGCACGGTACACTGTCCCTCCGGTGAGCAGCTCAACTTGATAACGATGGGCCCTGAGTAACAGACACTGGGCCTAAAGAGTAACTTAAGAAATCTTCGAGAAAGTGCTCTCTCACCCAACCGAACCAGTCCGTGCGGCCGACTTCCACCACTGTTTGTTCCACACACAGTCTCACGATACCCGGGGTCTCCGATCCTCCCGACAAGCCTTGGAAGGTAGATACACGAGACGTCTCAGGGATTCTTCCGTGAAGAGTAGAAGGCTCTTTGGATCCTCAGGGTCCGACTCTCAGGCCTAGTCCGGAACAGCAGACCCAGCACAGAGTTCCACTTGCTAGGCGGGCGATGTCCAAAGAGACCCCTGTGCTGCTCCGCCCCTCCTTATATAGTCCAACCCCAGCAGACCTTGCGCCGGGCCCAAGGGAACTGTGGGTATCTCGTTGCACACTGGTAAAGGTAGTCTTTAGGGCTACTTAAAGCAACACCCCGCTACACACTCCCCCCTCTTAAAATCTTTGGTCCCCAAAGATATCATCAGCATTGTTATATGTACAAGCAACACAATTCACGGCTACAAAGGAGCCGGGCAGAGGAATCTCCCACCAGGCTTGGTGAGGGAGATTGTGTTGCCCACAGGTCACATTAACAGAGGTGGCCTGCCTAACTGTGCCAGAAATTGAGCTGGGGTTGCCCTCCACTAAATTTGCAGTAGAGGGGACAGGCTTACTTACTGTCCTTCTGGCAGTGACAATAGTCTCTTCAGAGCACTCCCCCATCTGAGAATAGGTTAGTCTTCTTTGGGGGTGGATAGCTCTTCTTCCCCTTTGTTCCCTGGGAGCCGGGGTTGCAACTGTAGGAGGTTCCTCCAATCTTCCTTCTGCCAAGTCAGGTGTATAGGATTTACATGGCTCAGGGGCATCTGTTTCAGGTGCAGAAAGGTATAAGGAATCCCTGGGATCTTCTTCTGGAAAAGATTCTTGAGCATCCTCCCATTCCTCAGCAAGAGTATCAAGTATACAAACTCAGCGGCCTCCGCATTTAAAGTGTCTCTAACGGCAACCTCAGGTGATGGAGAGGCCGTGGTCATGGATTCAGGTATCGGTGGTGTCCAAAGACATTCAAGTCCCATTTCCTCCTCCTCACTCTGGTCTTGGGCATCCATCTCTGCTGAACTGGCTGCCTGGGATCTAGTGGCAGGCCTAGGGGTATTTGAGACTGAAAGATGCTCGGAAGGATCCGAGGCAGGAGGCAAACGAACAGCTTCAGAAAGGGGCAGTAGGTGATTCCTATACCATGTCTTCAATGGCCCCACACTTCCTTCTGGTTTAAGTTGGTATACAGGTAAACCCGGCAGTTGTTTGCAGATCACATAGGGTTGGGACCTCCACCGGTCGGCCAGCTTATGCTTCCCTGGTATGCCTAAATTACGCAACAGCACCCGGTCTCCTGGCTGCAAGTCATGAATCCGAACCCTTAGGTCATAGTTCCGCTTGTTCCTGGCTCCTCTTTGATCAGAAATGGCTTGGGCTTTTTCATATGCCATTCTCAAACTCAGTCGTAACCGATCCACATATCCCTTGTGTGAGGCTGCTGAAGTATGGTCTATCGAGGTACCGAAAGCCAGATCTACTGGTAGCCTTGCTTCCCTGCCAAACATTAACCTGTATGGGGAGAATCCTGTAACATCACTGATTGTACTATTATATGCATGCTCAATGGCGACCACATGCTTTTCTCAAATTTGCTTCTTCTCACTGCTCAGAGTCCCCAGCATGTTTAACAAGGTTCGATTGAATCTCTCCAGCTGGGCATCCCCTTGTGGGTGGTAGGGGGTAGTTTGGGTCTTCTTAATACCCAGGGAATCCAACAGCTTCCTGATCAGCCGACTCTCGAAGTCCCTTCCTTGGTCCAAGTGAAGGCGTTGAGGTAGGCCATAATGTACAAAGAACTTCTCTACAAGTACCTTGGCCACTGTTGAGGCCTTCTGGTCTTTGGTTGGAAACGCCTGGGCGTAATGAGTGAAATGATCGGTTATCACCAGAACATTCCCATTTCCATTTATATCAGGTTCTATACAAAGAAAATGGGCCCTTGACTTTGCAGGTGGCCCATTGGGGCGGCTTGATGAGGCAGAGTCTTCCTTTGTATGCAACTTGCACATGAATGGCAATATTTCTCCACTTCAGCCCGCATGCAAGGCCAGTAAAACCGGTTCCTCACTAGTTGAAAAGTTCTTTCCGATCCTAAGTGACCATAATCGTCATATAAGGCAGTCAGGACAGTCTTCCGATACTTCTCAGGCAGAAATAGTTGCCACTTGTCCTCCAGATCATCAGAGGGTCCCGTTCGGTAAACCACCCCTTGATGCATCTGTAACCGATCCCATTCCTTCCTCAGTAGTCGAGCCCCTTTTGACGGGTCCTTCAGAAGTGAATCTGGGGTTTGGTTCTCTAATGCTTCCAAGGCCAGTTTTCCCAACGGGTCTTCTAGTTGATCTCTTTGCAGATCTCTCCTCGAGAATCTGGGTAGGTTCTCTTCTCCAATCTGCGTTACATCACAATAATACTTGGGTACCCCCCACTACTGAGACCCCAATTTCTTCGGCCCTTGATCCTCCATTGGCTTGAAGTTCCGCCCCTTGACACAGGGCTTGCACTCCCTCTGGGGTCAGTCGAGTCCAATCCTCAACATGGTTAGCGGGAGCATGGGCCCTTCTTGACAAGGCGTCTGCATCTCTGTTCCCAGCCCCAGGTCTGTATTTTAAACTAAAGGTGAACCCCGAAAGGGCTGCTAGCCAGCGGTGGCCAGTGGCATCCAGCTTGGCAGTGGTCAGAAGGTAAGTGAGCGGGTTATTGTCTGTTTTGACCACAAATTCCGCACCATACAGGTAGTCCTTCTTCAACTTGTACACCACTGCCCACTTCAAGGCCAGAAATTCCAACTTGTGGGTGGGGTAATTCCTTTCCGCAGGGGGCAAACTTCTGCTCACATAAGTAATGGGTCTCAGCTGGCCATCGTACTCCTGGTACAGTACTCCTCCCAGACCGTCATGACTGGCATCCACATGCAACTCATAGGTCTTCCTAGTGTCTGCATAGGCCAAGACAGGGGCAGTGGTCAAACTCTCTTTCAATCTCTTGAATGCTTCCTCACACCTCACAGTCCACTGATCTTCCACAGAATCCCCTGGCTTCCTAGGGCCTGAGTCATCCTCCTCTCCTTCTGTCTTCAAAAGTTCATTTAAGGGCTTGGCGATCTTGGCAAATCCCTCCACAAACCTTCTGTAATAGAAGCAAAACCCCAAGAACGATCGAAGCTCAGTCACTGTAGTGGGCCGAGGCCAGGAGGTGACCGCCTCTAATTTTTCCGGGTCGGTGGACACTCCTTCTTCGGACACAATGTGGCCCAGATAGTGGACTGAAGATTGGTAAAACTGACATTTTTCTAGCGAGAGTTTGAGTCCTTCATCGCTGAGCCTCCTCAAAACCTTCTCCAACCTCTCTTCATGCTCCTCTAGAGTCCTTCCAAACACAATAATATCATCTAGATACACTAGTACTTTGATGAGATTCATATCTCCTACTGTCTTCTCCATGAGTCACTGAAAGGTGGCTGGGGCTCCCGACAAGCCTTGGGGCATGCGATTGAACTCATAAAACCCCACGGGGGTGATGAAGGCAGTTTTCTCCTTATCCTCAGGATGCATGGGGATTTTGTAATACCCACTCTTCAAGTCCATTACACTGAACCATTTTGCTCCAGACAGACTCTGTAGGGCATCCTCTATTCGAGGGGGGGGGGTAGTGTATTGGTCAGGTATTGTTCTTCTGTTGAGAGTCCGATAGTCGATGCATAGCCTCAACGACCCATTCTTCTTCCTCACCACCACTATGAGAGATGCATATGGGCTTCTAGATTCCCGGATGACACCGGTTCTTTTGAGCTCTGTCAGTTGCTCTCGCAGATCCTCTAGATCAGCCAAGGGGACCCGCCGAACCCTTTCTCTGAATGGCTTGTCCTCCTGTAGGCGGATCCGGTGGGTGGCACTCTTTGCACATCCCACAACGAATTCATCTTTAGAGAAGATTTTCTGCCATCTAGTCAACTGGCACCGGGCTCTCTCCCTCCATGCCAGTAGCAAGGCCGTTTCCTCCAAGCAGAGTTTCTCCACAGTAGCTCTCCCTCCTTCCTCATTCTCCAAGTTGGATAAGGCTACCGGAGTGGCAGGATTCGCCTGACCTAGCAACATTCAGGCTGGGATCTTCACAGGGGTGTCAGTAGTGTTTCTGAGGCTCACGGACACTCTTCCTTCGACTTCTTTAAGGCTCTTAGTGGGATCACCTCAGGGATGACTTCCAGCCCTGGGTGGGCGTCCAAGGGGTCTGGTTCTAGGACTATGAAAGGGCCAGGTTTTTCCCAGGTAAGTTTCACAGTAGCCTTCAGACTGGTAACCTCACCGGGCTGTAATACCTTCTGCTTTTTATCCAACTTCCAGACCTTCCCCACTCCTTCTTCGGGAGCTCTCTGCTCCAGTACCAGACGCTGGTAGTCCTGCCGCAACATAGGATGGACTCTGGTCGCTGGGGCATCCCGTGCCTGTGCTATAGGGGCCAGTAATCTCCTGACCAAGTCAGTGTTTGTCCCTATTATGAGGGAACTCTTGTTGGAGGGCAAGGGCAGACGACTGCCAATGTGTCAAACTTCTGTGTCTCCGGCTACTGATGGGTCGAAGGCCAACCTAATTGGGAGGTATCCGTCATATGGGAAACTTTGGGTTCCAATTCCCCATATTTGCAGGTCTTCCAGTTTCTGCAAGGGCAGATGCTTCTGATAGAAGTCCCGGTACAGAAGGGTCACTTGAGCCCCTGTGTTGAGAATTGCCTTTGTATAGATCCCTTCCACTTGAATGGGGACCACGGGGGAGGGTCCCACTAGTTTGACTGGGAATTCCTTCAGAGAAGTCTCCTTCCTGGATTCCGCCGGTTTGGCCTTCTGTAGTTTCTTTCTTTTTAGTCTTTTCCTGGATCTGAGTCGTTGTTGGGCCTGGTATGCATTGATTTCTTGCCAAGTTTTAGGTTTTGACTTAGAGTGAGGAGTATTAAGTTCATGAGTTGTGACATTGTTCCCCTCTCTTGTTGGCTTCTCTGGTTTCTTGATTCCGTTGGAGTTTACTGGAACTGACGGGCACCTGGTTGACTCCTTCACCGGGGCCCTCTGAAGTTTTCCGCCGGCTTGCGGTATGAACCTTGCTTTTTCCTCGGGCTGGGACACTCTCTGCAATAATGTCCAACCCCTCCACAGTTGAAGCAAACCTCATCTCTTCTGGCTTGTGGGAAACCGGCGTTGAGGCACTCTGATACACATCCTTCTTTGGTTTCTCTGTTTGTACGACCCCTGGGCTCTTAGTCATTAAGGAAGTCAGCATTTCTAGAACTTGAGTCATCTGTGACTTCAAAACCGCCACCTCAGAGTCCCGTTCTGTAGCTATGACAGATCTAACCTCAGCCATGGGAGGAAAAATGGGCTTCTCCGGTGTCTGCTGGTCTTTGAGCAATGCCTCTTCATCCCTTACTATTCGCATGAGATCTGGGTAGTTCAAAGACATGACTCCCCCAGTTGTCTTCAGGTGGAGCCAGAACGGATCAGAGCGTAACACTCCCTTCATGACCTGCCGCATTCTAGCTGCATCTATAGCTTGAGGCACCATTCCTTTCTTCTGCACTATTTGGCAAAGCATTTTGTTCAGCCTTCTCACATTCTGAAAACTGCTCCCCTGGCTGTTGAGTGTGTTCAAACTTGTACATCAAGTCAGTAACTTTCTCCAGTGTTGCTGAATCTTTGGTTCTTCACCGCTTCTGCAGCGGAGCCCTTTAAACTTTCATTAATGCGCTGTTTCTTCTGGGCTTCTGTCACTTCCCATCCTTCTACAGCCTGCATTGCTTGCTCTATCCATGTGTCAGTCTTCCTCCCCGAGTGGCACGGGCTGTTTACCTGAAAATATTCTGAGTTTTCGGTAACCAGTCTCCACACATACCGTGTTGCTCTTCTGACATTTGGCAGCTAGGTCCCCTAAAGCATTAAGGAGTTCAGGGCCTATAATGGTCAGCGGCGCCGCAGCAGCTGCTGCCTCTTTCACTGTTAATTCTGGTGGTTCTTTCTTCATAGGCTTTGCATGCGATAGACCGTATATCTTTTGGTCTATCGCCTGTACACCCTGACCTCTAAAGCTCTCTGGCATCCCTTCACGCCATTCCACCAATGCGCAAGTAAACAAGGCCTCCGGATCCGGCTTTAGATCCATAATTCATGCCTTCTGACTCGGACAGCAGCACCATGAGCCGCTCCACATCGTCCTCCTGCCAGTCTTCCCCGGGGAGTTCAATGACTTCCGCTATGTCCGGACAAGCTTCGGCTGTTATGCACCACTGTGTCACAACGGACGGATCCATGCCGATACTTCTGGCAGGCTTGAATGCAGCGTACAGGATCCCGGACTCTGAGCCCCCACGTGTAGCAATACCCCCAGTTAAGAGGGCCGCTGGTATTATTTTTGGGCCTGTAACACTCTGCCGTCAACCCCCAGTAACTGGCTCTACCCTCCCTTGGCACAGCTAGTGAGACTAAAGGATTATGAGACCCGTAAACTATGGGTATCACAATACTGCAAATAACATGCACAGTAATCACACCACACAAAATGTCTGCTTAATCACTAATGCGTTTACTGAATAAAAGAAAGTTCAGATTAAGCAGTAGTACATCTATTAATGCAGAGCCCTGCAGTAAGATTTAGTCAGCATATAAACAGCAGACCCAGCGCAGAGTTCCACTTGCTAGGCGGGCGATGTCCAAAGAGACCCCCGTGCTGCTCCGCCACTCCTTATATAGTCCAACCCCAGCAGACCTTGCGCCGGGCCCAAGGGAACTGTGGGTATCTCGTTGCACACTGGGTAAGGTAGTCTTTAGGGCTACTTAAAGAAACACCCCGCTACATATATTTTTACTGAAATGTTGTAAAGGTTTTGGGTAGGTACAGATAAATTAAAGCATGTACCTCCTGGGTGCAGTTGTATAATACATGGTAACAAGCATAGATAATATTTATTAGAGCGAGCCCCAATTTCAAAGACCTTCCCCAAGATCCATAAGGTTACTATTTCAGGGACAGTGAGTTGGCTGTATGTGTTTTAACAATATACCTGTAATGGCAATACGTCTCTCTCCTTCTATTCCAAAGAACAGTATGAATACTGATCCAATACTTTTGGGACCAGGAGAGACATATAAGAACGACTGTATCTAGGGTGTATACTGCAGAAAACAGGATAGGGTGGTATAATTTTTCAGCTGTCTTGACACCCTGGTGAACTAGCTAAAATTATTTTTGTGCTTTTGAAGCTCCTGCAAAGCCTTGGCTGGGGATGTAAAACAGGACGGCTCTCCGCCTTGAAGAATGAAAGTATACCTAATAGCAAAACTTTTTTTTTTTTGTTTTGGATAGAGTTGAGAGGGATTAGTACATCCATCCGTTTTTTTTTTGTGTTTGTTTTTTGTTTTTTGGGGGGGGGGGGTTTGCTGGCTGTACCTCTGTTAGGTAGATTCAGGAATAGAGGGAAATCTTCCATAGGGGACATTGGTTCTGGTGTCCCTGGTGACAACCAGTTATTTTCTTTCACTTTGGAGGGATTTTCTCTCGCATCCTGTTTTGGCTATGGAACAGGGAGCAAAGGGATTTCTCCCCAATCTCCCTAACCCTTCATACTTCAAACCGTTTTACCTTTAGTTCTACTAAGGATTTTTGCAACATATTGCATAGGGTAGGAAATCCCATGGCTTCCCAAGTGTTTCTTGATTGCAGTATAGAATACATGCTGTTTCTGCATTTCTGGCAAGAAACCTGGGCAAAATTGTCACGCATGTGCCTTGGAAAATAATTTTGTAAACTTCAGGCTGCCCTTAGTATAGCAACCTTTTCTCAGTAATTTTGGAATTTGAACATCATAGGCCTGTGATTAGCTATGTGAAAATATCAGTTGAACAGTGTGTTCTTGTGATTTTAAAGCGGAGTTCCAGCCGAAATGATTTTTAAGATAAAAATACCCCTAGAATACTCATGCCTCATGCAATGTAACAAAGGTATGCTGTAAACTATGCCCAGTTTTTTATCTGTGCAGCATTGTTTTCTTACTTTGTGGGCCATCTCCAGTGTGGACATCTGAAGCCACAGTGTCCTTCTTTCTGGATTCCGTGCATGCTGGTCTTGTGCATGTGCAGTTGTCTCTCACGCATGTGCGGTGCAATTTTGGCACAGCAATGCCAAGCTGACCAAGATTTTCCATAGATGCCTATGTTAAATGTTACTGGAGCTGTGCGATGCCAAGCTGGCCAAGAATTTCCATAGATACCATGCCAAGCTGACCAAGATCTACCAGGAGCCGATGCAAAACCAGAAATTACAAACCGTGCCGCGGCCCCCTAGAGGAGGAAGTGAAATTAGATAAAGGCATAAATCAGGTAAGTAAACAGAAAAAAATAATAATAAATTGCCAATTCATTTTAAGGATGCACATTAGTGCTGCATGTGAAAAATGTGTGTGGAACTCTACTTTAAGAAAGGCAATGCCATCAGACTTTTCATGGTAATCCTTTCCATAAACCTTAACTTATTCCATCAGGGCCAGTTCTCTTAATTATCCAGCTTAGTCTTATAGCTCCGGACATCCTTGGCAGTGGGACTGCAGGACGTTTGGGATAGGGAGCACTAGGTCTTCAACTTCATTTACCTGGTCCTATGTCATCGTCGTCTGGTCCCCCAGCTTCTGCATGTCATGTTGTAGAATCAATAGTTTCACGTGGATATTGTCAGACTAGGTGGTTAGAAAGGTCTCACAATCTTGGATGACCTCTGAGTTGTAAAAAAACAGGCTATGTGCAAGTGGCTGGTGCCCTGGAGGGCTGGTCGGTTGCTGGTACGTTATCTCTGGTTCGTCTGCATTAGGAAGGCGGTCTGGCCTGGCAGAACTGGATTGCTTACCTGACCAGATCAAGCTTGACCCATAATCAAACAAACTTCTATGCCCAGGCCCTGTGTCCTGGGATCTAGGGTCTATTGAAAGTGGGAAAGCTTTTCAACAACAAAGTTCAACTTCCCATGTTTGATTTTTACCATGCTGCCAGTACCTAGTGGAACTAGGATGTTGGCACAGCAAACCACATCAACAGAAGGTAAGTTAAGAGGCAGGATGACTGTCGTGATGTAGAGTGCATGGCAGAGCTGTTCATTTTATCAGGCCACGCTCCAAACACTTTCAAACCTTAGTAGCTAAGCTATGACCGGGAAGTGTGGAAGGAAAGAACGCACACCTAAAATGGCAAAAAAAAGGCACACTACTTTCATTATTTATATGTTGAATAATAATAGATTAAGAAGGGAAGGAAACTTTATTTTTGATGGAGAAGCCAAAACTCAAGGCTGGGTAGTAAGTGTGGGACAGCAGTAGTCAGATGTTTTGCAGTCGCTATATCACAGCTAATTGTTTTTCTTTGACCAACTTGATGTTGTTTTTGTTTTCCAATTTAGTTTTTCCTCGGGTGTTCTCTTCAAGTTTTATTCAACATGAGGTTGTGGCACAATACAGTCACCTGTTCACAGTCCGAGGCTTAGATCAAGGTTTGATGCCATACATGATCCTTGCCCACTTGGATGTTGTTCCAGCCCCAGATGAGGGCTGGAAGTTTCCACCATTCTCTGGAGAGGAGCACAGCGGATATATTTATGGAAGAGGAGCATTGGATGACAAAAGCTGCGTGATTGTGAGTGAAAAAATAAATCTGAAATTGTATTATTATTCTACAGGATTTATATAGCGCCAGCAGTTGGCGCAATGCTTTACAATATAAAGGTGGACAGTACAACTACACAGTTCAGTACAGAAGGAATAGGATGGCTCTGCTCATGAAGATTACCGTAGCATCTAAACTGTAGTGTTCCTTTTGTTATTGTATTTCCCATAGGCCCACTGAAAAAAAAAACGGCTAAGAAAAAACTCTCATAATATGCCATAGTTCTGAGATCAGGCAGAATTCTGAGATAAAGCATAATTCTGGGATAATATTTCAAAGCTCTAAAATATTTCAGAAATCTATGATAAGCCGTTATCTGAGATATTCCCTCAGCATTTTGACTTGCTTGCACAGATCTTTGGGGCAATAAATTGTAATTCTTTATACATTATTTTGACCATAGGCCACTTGAAATAGAAATTCTGAATTCAAGTAATGCTACGTAAAATGCACTTGGGCTTCTTTTAAACTTTATGGTACTGCTTACAGTATAACAGAGACTGCTGTCTCCTGAACTCCTGTTTTTTTGTTTTTGTTTTTTCAGTTTTTTTTCTTTAAGTTGGCAAACTGCAATTTTACATTGCAGGACTGCGCCGCAACTGAGAGCTTAATTTGACAGATGGTGGCACCTATCAAACTGCGCAAATTGGCGTGTATATTTACTGCGGCCGCTTTAAGAGTGGTAGCAGGCGCGCGCAAGTGCCCGCTGCATGGCGGGGGACCCGATGCACATGGCCGGCGGGCGCGATCCCAGCCAGCCATCCGCAATTGCGGGCACAAGAGCAGGAACGGGGATTTGTGTGTGTAAACACAAAAATTCCTGTCCTGTCAGGAGAGGAGAAACAGATTGTGTGTTCCTAGTAAGTAGGAACAACGATCTGTCTTCTCTCCCAGTCAGTCATATCCCCTCAGTTATAACACACCTAAGAACACACACTTAACCCCTTGATCGCCCCCCTAGTGTTAAGCCCTTCCTGCCAGTGACATTTATACAGTAAATAATTCAATAGTCCCAAAAAAGTGTCAAAAGTGTCCGATTTGTCTGCCGCAATATCGCAGTCTCGATAAAAATCGCTGATCGCCACCATTACTAGTAAAAAAATAAAATTAATAAAAATGGCTAAAATTGGCAAAAATCTATCTTCTATTTTGTAGACGCTATACCTTTTGCCCAAACAACTCAATATACGCTTATTGCGATTTTTTATTTTTTTTTCTTTAATTTTTTTTTTTTTACCAATTTTTTTTTTTATTGGGATATTTATCATAGCAAAAAGTAAAAAATATTGTGGTTCCAAAATTGTTGCTCTTTTGTTTATAGCGCAAAAAAATAAAAACGGCAGAGGTGATCAAATACCACCAAAAGGAAGCTCTATTTGTGAGAAAAAAAGGACGTAAATTTTGTTTGGGTACAGCGTTGCAATTGTCAGTTAAAGCGACGCAGTGCCGTATCGCAACAAATGGCTTGGTCAGGGGGTAAATTATTCCAGGGCTGAAGTGGTTAAGTATGTTAATTTTATGCAAGAGGCAGATTCCTCACCTTGGCCCTTGGGGGCCAACATTTCAAAGGAGGTGATTTGCAAAGGATTGTAAAATGCAGATTGCTCGGTCAGATTTGAAAGGAATCGTAAAGATTCATGAGGTTAAAGAATGTGATTTGGCATTAGCAATACAAAAGGTATCTAATGTTGGTAATTCGGCTAGAGGGGTCTTGATGGGGAAATGGCCTTTAAAAAGGGTAACTTGTTTATCTGGTAAACCTCAGTTGCTATTTCCAGTACTTACAAGTGAAGTCTAAAGCCTCGTTCACACGGTCGGACTTCCATCGGACTTTTCCGTGGTTTTTTGTCCGAACGGTGTTGGTTGGGAACACCCATAGCATACACACGCTCTGACTTTTCTGAAAACTTTCTTAAAACTTCTTACAACATCACGTGTTTTTTCTGCTCTTTTCTGATCTTTACTGCCACCCTTTGGTCAACTTCTGCTATTGTTGGTTGATTTTAACATTAGTTGTTTTGTCCATCGGACTAAAGTTCGATGGTTTTCTGTACACACGGTCGGACTTTGCTCCATCAGACTTTTGTTGGGCAAAAGTTTGTCCGTTTGCAGACCCAACTTTTGTCCGATTAAAATCCAAAACCAAACGAAAAAAGTTTGTCCGATGGAGCGTACACACGGTCGGATTGTTGGTCCAACTTGCTCAAAACGAAGTTTGTTGGGCTTTAGGCTCCATGTACACTGAAGCTGATAAACTGCAGTTATTTGGCGTTTTGCCGTTTTTTTTAAAAGCCCATTAACTGCACTCTATGTTAGCCTATGTGTTCATGTACACATAGCGTTTTTTAGCGTTAATGAGCAGTGGAGTTAATGGGCTTTTTTCTGAACGCAAGAAATTTGCGTTCAAAGTGCTGTTTTTCGGCGGGAAGAAAACGCAAAAAAACCGCAAACGATCAAAAACGCTCAAAAACGCTGGTCGCCATCGTTTTTTGCGTTTTTTGATCCATTGAAAAAAAAAAGCTAAAAAACGCTACACTGGAAAAAACACTAATAAACGCTAGTAAAAAACGCTGACAAAAGCTATATTTTAAAGCAGCTTTTTCTCTCAGAAATCTGGCCTTCAAAACGACCATTTTTGAGCTTCTGTGTACATGGAGCCTTATCCTGTTAAAATCATAAGTGCCTCACCAGCCAATTGGCTGTGTTTACATGTTAGGAGCTGGGGGAAAGAAACTGTATATCAAGAAAAGATAATTGGTTTATTTTTTTGTTTTGTTTTTTATTGCTCACACAACATTATTAGGAAAGCACAAGTCTAGAATTACGTATTCATTATTGCATGCATGGAAGCTACTGTACCTAGATGCATATTGTAGATTGGACATTTATGCTGGATTGTGTAGTATCTCTATGCTTGCTCTGACATTTTGGTTGGACTAGATGGACTTGAGTCTTTTTTAAACCTGACTAATGAATTGGACTCTGAAGGCTGCTGATCATTGTAATATTTACAAATATTTTGTTGCAAGTACCTTGTGGAATGTTCTGAAATCCAATAAATATCTCTCTGGAAAACGACCTCAGTGCTGCTGGATTCATTTTTACAATAATAATTATTAGTCATCCCTCTCTATCACAACGCACACCAGAATGAGCTGGGGGAGACCTGCGTTTCTTGCACATTTCTTACAACGTCAATGCAGTGCTAACAACAAGACAAACACAGTGTGTTTGTTTGCACCAGATCGCATGGTACATTTTTAAAAGTAGTACATACACTATTTTTGGTACGATGCAGTGCAACTTCGGCCTATTTAAATGAATCGATGGAAATTAGACTGATTCAGCAGGATCGACTTCAGTCTATCGTTGTTTTTTTTTGTTCGTTTTTTTTTTTGTTCGATCACTACAGGCGGTTTAAGCTATTGGCAGGGATCATTGTATTCTGATGGCTGAGAAACCTCCTGCTGTCAGAATACACTAGTGCAGTGGGACAGTCAATGTCGAGTAACCTATGGCTGAAGGAAAGAAAATTGCATAATGTATTGGCCTGCCTTACTATTTTAGAGACTCAAATTCTGTCAAAGTTTTAACATACAGTATCCTACATAAGCGTAGGTGTGGGGATAACAAGGAGAGATAAATGCTTCATACCCCTCTTTTATCTCATATGTTAAACATCAACCTAATCAGTACTTCAGAAAACATTACTGTCATGCCATTAAGATATTTTATGACATTAACTCATGTGAAGTAACGTACAAAGGGCAAAATAAAGTGAGATGTCAGACATGCAAATGAAATATATTTTTTTTGTAGCTGTTTGATACAAGCCTGGACATAATCATCATAACGTAGATCAGTCTTTTTCAACTTTTATTTTTTACCCCAAAAGCAGTGGCATACTTACGGGGGTGGTCCGCCCCGGGTACCACACACTGGGGGGGCGGTGTCAGGCCGGCGCCCACTCCCGTCCTCCCCCATAAGTAAAGCAGTGACAGCGCAGCGGGTCTTAAGCAGTGCAGCGGCGCCGGCGAATGCAGGGAGAGGTGGACTGTGATAGTATGCGGGGGCCGGGTGCGGACTGTACCGCTACCCGGGTGACACGCCAACGCCAGAGCAGGAGATGAAGAAAACACTGTCTCTCTCTCTCCTATACAGCAGGGGAGGGAGAGAGAAACAGTGGGCCAGCTCTGAAAAGACGGAAAATGCTAGCAGGTGATTGGTTGCTAGGTGGTCCTAGCAACCAATCATGAGCATTGTTAATATGAAAAATTTACTTCAGCAGTTCCTACCCTGTTCTTCTCCTCTGGTGTGTCTCCCCCTCTGCGTGAGCACGGTAGGAAGGGGCAAAGCTGTAAAAACATGCCAGGGATCAAGAGCTGGGAGGGAGGGGGTGACTGTGTAAAAAAGGCAGAGGGTCCAAAGCTGGGGGGGTTGTGTAATGTGCAGGGGTCCAGAGCTGCGGGGTGGGGGGTGGGTTGTGCAATGTAAAGGGGTCCAGAGATGCAGGAGGTTGTGTAATGTAAAGGGGTCCAGAGATGCAGGGGGTTGTGTAATGTAAAGGGGTCCAGAGGTGCAGGGGGTTGTGTAATGTAAAGGGGTCCAGAGGTGCGGGGGGCATAATGTAAAGGGGTCCAGAGATGGGGGGCATAATGTAAAGGGGTCCAGAGATGGGGGGGCATAATGTAAAGGGGTCCAAAGGTGTGGGGGGGATAATGTAAAGGGGTCCAGGGGTGCAGGGGGGGCTGTGTAATGTAAAAGGGGTCTAGTTGTGGAGAGGGGGTACAAAGTAGTGATCAAGAGATATTGGGGGATGCAGAGGTATGCAGGGGGCACAGTGGGGTGTTTTTAAATGTTAAAGTTGGGGGGGTGCCAGATATAGGATCCGGCCCGAGTGCCAAATGCTCTAGGTACCCCCCTGCCCAGAGGAACCCTAGAAATAATTTTAAGAAACTGGGGAACCCATGCTAAAAAAAAATTTATACTTACAGGCAGTGGCGGCCATTACTTAATATATTGGGGGGGGGCAGCAAACTAACACCAAACACACCCCCCCTGTTTTTATAAGCCAAATAGAGCCTCAGGCTCTAATCATGTGCTTCAAAATAAAAAACAAAGCCATTGAAATCAATCCGTCCTGCGCCCCTCATATAAATTGGGGGGCTGGGTGCATTAATGGGGGGGAGGGGGCTGCGCCCGTGTGCCCTGCATGAGCGGCCGCCACAGGTAGGGTATGTTGACATGATCAAAAACTTGTCTGCTTACAGTTAGTGAAATTCAGAACATAAAAAAATTGATGTCCTGAAGTGTAGTGTAGAACTAACTGTGCACACTGTTTAGTGCAAAATTGCCCTGTTGTATTTGTGGTCCTTGTAGGTGGGATTAATTCACCATTGTTCACTGCTCCAAGCAACCCCTGGCAACCTCAGGCTAGACTATGGCTATTGAGGAATTTATTTAACCACTTGCCGCAAAATCATGTACCTGTATGTAATTTTGCCTCAAGTGGTTGCAGCCGCAAGCATCACCCCAGTACCGTTTTTTAGAGTCGACGGTCGGCTTTCTTGTGATAATTGATGTGGCTAATCGGCCGCTCGATCGTTATCCCAAGCAGCGGGAGGGGACGTCCTCCCGCCGCTCTGCCTGGGCTCTCCTGTCCTACCGGAAAGCCTGAGCGACCAGCTGACGACCAGCCAGAATCGCCTTTGATTGGGTCACGGATTGAGAAACTCACAAAAAGCGATGCCACAACGTCACTTCCAGCTTACTGGAGCCTTAAAGGCATAGTTACATAGTTGGTAAGGCTGAAAAAAGACACCAGTCCATCCAGTTCAACCTGTGGTGTGGGAGAGTGTTTGTTTGTGTTCATGTCAATAGTACATTGGTTATTGTAAGGTACCTGTGATAGGTAGTGTCCGAAGTGGAACTTGTGTGCTGAGGATTCAGGCGAAAACGTAGTCAGGCAGATTAGGTTGGCAACAGATCAGGCAAAATGGTACACGATCGAAATCCAGAGAGTGGTCAGGCAGGCAAAGGTCATACATGAGCTGGCAGTGAAGTACAAAATCAGCAGGCTGGAGAGTAGTCAGGAATTCAGGCAGAAGTTCAACACGAAAATCAGGATCAAAAAGCAGTCCCAACACCCAGGGAGCTATTCCACACAAACGGGCGCTGAGAGATAGCATCACTTCCTTTTTAAGGGCTGCTTTGATTGAAAATTGTCCACAGCTGGCAGTAGGTGGGGCTAGTGAGTCCAAGGTAATGTTTAATACTGAGAGGACATTTCCAAAAGTCTAGATCTGCTCAGTAGCGCAACAGGTAAGGCTGCAGCTTTGGGACCAGGAAGATCCAGGTTCAAATACACCCAGGTACATGACAGGGCCCCCTCCCCAGTGGACCCCTCCGGGGGCTTAGTGGGAAAGGAGGCATGGAAGTCTCGAATAAGAGAAGGGGCATGCAGATCTTTGGCTGGAACCCAGGAACGGTCTGTGACAGGATATCCCTTCCAATGAACCAGATACCGAAGGCCACGACCCTGTCTTCTAGAATCAAGAATCTTGGAGACTTCAAACTCATTTTGTCCATCAACAAGAACAGGAGGAGGTAGCTGTTGCGTTCTGGAGTAGCGATTGAAAATTGCTTTTTTGAGGAGGGAAACGTGGAACACAGGATGAATCCGGAGAGAGGAGGGTAATTTCAACCGATAGGAGACTGGCCCGACTCGAGCAATAATTCTGTAAGGACCAATGAATCGAGGGCCCAATTTGGTAGAAGGTTGTTTCAGTCTCACATATTTGGTTGATAGCCAAACTCTGTCCCCCACCACATATGGAGGTATATGGCGTCTTCGTTTGTTGGAAAAAAGTGCATACTTGCCTGCTGATTTCCGTAGTAATAAGCAAATCTTTTTCCAATGTAGCAGAATATTTTTAACCCGCTGATCTGCTGCTGGTACACCAGAAGAAGGCTGAAGTAGGGGAAAAGTCTGAGGGTGATAGCCTAGGGCTGCGTAGAATGGTGTGGTATGAAGAGCACTGTGCCAACGGGAATTAATGGCGAACTCAGCTAAAGGCAAATACTCAGACCAGTTGGAGTGTAAGGCATTGACATAATGTCGAAGATAGGTTTCTAGGGTCTGGTTCATGCGTTCGGTTTGACCATCTGTTTGAGGGTGATGTGAGGTAGAGAGTGAAAGCGTTACTCCCAGTTTCTTGCAGAACGCTCTCCAGAATCGGGAAACAAACTGGGATCCGCGGTCTGAGACGACATTGGTAGGTATGCCATGATATCTCACAATATGGGAAAGGAAGAGAGTAGACAGTGCTTCCGCTGTAGGTAATCCCGGGAGCGGCACAAAATGAGACATTTTTGAAAAGCGATCCACTATGACCCATATAGCAGTCATGCCCTCGGACTTGGGTAAGTCTGTAATGAAGTCCATAGTCAAATGGGTCCAAGGCTGACGAGGTGCTGAAAGTGGTTGTAACAGTCCAGTAGGCAATGTACGGGGTACTTTATTAGCAGCACAAGTTGGACAGGCAGCCACATAGTCAGTAACATCCCTTTTCATATGAGGCCACCAGACATGACGCTGCAAGGTCTTAAGAGTGATGGTGACACCAGGATGACCAGATAAAACACCATCATGTGCCCAGAGGAGTACAGGTTTTCTGAGGCTAGGGGCTACGAACAGGCGACCTGGTGGTATCTTCAAGCCTTGGGGAACACAATTCTGGGTTTCTTGTAACTGTTGGGAAAGAGCCGTAGAGATCTGTGCGACAATTTTGTGAGGTGGGATTATATACTGCTCGGTAGGTTGGTCTTCTTCAGAGGTAGCAAACTGTCTGGAAAGAGCATCGGCTTTCTTGTTTTTATGCCCAGGAACATAAGAAAGAACAAAATTAAAACGGGAGAAAAACAGAGCCCATCGAGCCTGACGTGAGTTCAAACGTCTTGCAGTCTGAAGGTACAGTAGGTTTTTATGGTCAGTGAGGATAGAAAAAGGTTTGGGAGCCCCTTCCAGAAGATGTCGCCATTCAGACAATGCCAATTTGATGGCCAGTAGTTCTCGATTCCCAACATCGTAATTCATCTCTGCTGGAGAAAACTTTCTAGAAAAAAATGCTACTGGGTGGATTCTACCAGACTTAGGCTGTCTCTGGGAGAGCACGGCACCTGCTCCTACCTCAGAGGCATCAACCTCAACTATGTACTGGAGATCGGGATTTGGATGCTGAAGAATTGGAGCTTTGCTGAACATGTCTTTTAATTGCTGGGAAGCCGATTCTGCTTCTGAGGACCATACCTTGCAATTTGTACCTTTCTTAGTCATAGCAGTAAGGGGGGCCGCAATGGAGGCAAAACCTTTGATGAAGCGTCTGTAGTAATTTGCGAACCCTAGAAAGCTTTGGAGCCCTCTTAAAGTGGTCGGTTGGGGCCATTGCAAGACAGCGGAAAGTTTTTGAGGGTCCATTTGGAAACCGGCAGCACTTATAATGTATCCAAGGAAAGGAATACGGCTTTGATGGAAACTGCATTTCTCAATCTTCGCGTAAAGATGGTTTTCTCTGTCGTTGCAATACCTGCTTTACATGCAAGATGTGCTCTAGATGAGTCTTGGAAAAGATTAAAATGTCGTCCAAGTAGATGATCACAAAACTGTTGCTGAAATCATGAAAAATTTCATTCATGAAACGTTGGAAGACAGCAGGGGCGTTGCACAACCCAAATGGCATAACCAGATATTCAAAATGTCCATTACGAGTGTTGAATGCTGTATTCCACTCGTCCCCGTCTTTAATTCGAATTAGATTATAAGCCCCTCGTAGGTCTAGCTTGGAGAAGATAACAGCCCCCTTAAGTACATCAAACAGTTCAAGAATGAGAGGCAAAGGGTAGGAGTCTTTTACAGTGATTTGATTTAACCCTCGATAGTCTATGCATGGTCGAAGACCCCCATCTTTTTTTTCAACAAAGAAAAAACCTGCCCCTACTGGAGAAGAAGAGGGTCGGATAAAACCTCTTTCCAAGTTGTCTTTTACGTATTCCTCCATGGATTTTTGTTCAGGCAAAGACAGGGGATAGGTCCTTCCTTTGGGAAGAGGTGCTCCAGGAATCAATTTAATTGCACAGTCAAAAGAACGACGTGGAGGTAAAACCTCTGCCTTTTGCTTGCAAAATACATCTGCAAACGCATGGTATTCATGAGGCAAGGTAGGTGGGACGGCCACGGAAGCCAACATACAAGCAGGAAGTCATTTGGGTTGAGACAAACAGTTTGAATGACAGAACGACCCCCAAGAGGTTAGTTCTCCATTTTCCCAATCAAAAGAAGGGTTATGTTGTTGTAACCATGGGTAACCAAGGATAACAGGCAGAAGTGGAGAATCAATAAGAGACAAGACAACTTCCTCTTTGTGGAGTACGCCTACCTGAAGGGTGATTGTCATAGTCTCAAATTTTACAATGCCATCTCCCAAGGGTTGTCCATTCACGGTGGTAATGTTCAGGGGTCTAGATTTTGGAACAAATGGGATATTATTTTTTTTTAGCAAAAGTGTAGTCCAAGAATATGCCAGCAGCTCCAGAATCCACAAAAGCCTCACAGGAGACACGTTTAGAGGGTAAATGGATAATTGCAGGAATGGTAATCTTGGTCTTGGAGGATATACCTGTAAGGTCTAAGCCAGCTCCTCCAACACTGGTTAGACCCTGCCTTTTACTGGACGGGAAGGGCAGACAGATAATAAATGTCCTTTAAATCCACAGTATAGGCATAGGCCCAATGCACGCCTCCTTTGTTTCTCAGACTCAGTTAGGTGGAGACGGCTTACATCCATGGGTTCCACAGGTGTCTGGGGTTCAACTGAGATTTCAGGTTCTGGCTGAGGTGGTGCTTGGAAGTTAGGGGCCAAACGGTAGACTGGCCGAGGAAACTTGCGAGTTCTAAGTCTCTCTTGGCATCTTTCATGATACCGGACATCCAGACGAACACAGAGCTCTATGAATTTCTCTAGGTCTTCTGGGGAATCCTTATAGACTAATTCGTCTTTGATGCGATCTGCAAGACCTTTTCGGAAGGCTGCACGTAATGCCCTTGAGTCCCAAGTAGTCTCAGCAGCAAGGGTACGAAACTCAATAGCATATTGTGCCACAGACCTGGTGCCTTGTTGCATGTCCAAGAGTGAGTACTCAGCTGCAGAAGCTCTATCTGGCTTGTCAAATACAGTCTGGAGAGAAGCCAGAAATTTGTCAGCGTCTTGCAGCACAGGATCATTGCGTTCCAGATAAGGAGAGACCCAGGCCAGGGCCTTCCCCTTTAACAAGGAAATTACAAAAGTCACTTTGGCAGAAGAAGTTCTAAAGGTCCCAGGGTTGTTGCGGAAATGCAAACGGCAAACATTTAAAAAGCCTCTGCAGTCCTCAGTATCACCACCAAATTTGTCAGGCATAGGAAGTTTGGGTGGTACAGAAGAGGTGGGTTGGATCGTAGCAGGAGTAGGATCCAGAGTCTGGACCGTTGCAGAGGAAGCAGGCAAACAAGATTTAAGCATAGTACAAAGTTCATCTAACTTGGCGTCCAGGGAAGAAAGATGCTGTTCATGAGCTCCAATCAATTGTCCCTGACGTGAAATCGCCTTAACAATCTCAGCAGGGTCCACTGTCATTGTGGCCCGTTTGTAATGTAAGGTACCTGTGATAGGTAGTGTCCGAAGTGGAACTTGTGTGCTGAGGATTCAGGCGAAAACGTAGTCAGGCAGATTAGGTTGGCAACAGATCAGGCAAAATGGTACACGATCGAAATCCAGAGAGTGGTCAGGCAGGCAAAGGTCATACACGAGCTGGCAGTGAAGTACAAAATCAGCAGGCTGGAGAGTAGTCAGGAATTCAGGCAGAAGTTAAACACGAAAATCAGGATCAAAAAGCAGTCACAACACCCAGGGAGCTATTCCACACAAACGGGCGCTGAGAGATAGCATCACTTCCTTTTTAAGGGCTGCTTTGATTGAAAATTGTCCACAGCTGGCAGTAGGTGGGGCTAGTGAGTCCAAGGTAATGTTTAATACTGAGAGGACATTTCCAAAAGTCTAGATCTGCTCAGTAGCGCAACAGGTAAGGCTGCAGCTTTGGGACCAGGAAGATCCCGGTTCAAATACACCCAGGTACATGACAGTTATCCCTGTATGCTGTGATCAATAAGGTGCTCATATAATAGTATGCTAATAGTACTGCTTGTGGAAGAAAATTCCACATCCTTTCTGCTCTGACAGTAAAGAATCCTCTACGCAGTTTAAGGTTAAACAACTTCTCTTCCAATTTTAGTGAATTTAGTGTGTCTTTCTAAATTCCCGTTCACTGAAACGTTTTTTCCCTACACTAGGGTCACAAGTACGGTATTTATACATTGCTATCAGTTCCCCTCTCAAGTGTTTATTCTCCAGAGAGAATAAGTTCAATATTTGTAGTCTTTGCTAGGGATGAGCTCAGTGTTCGAGTCGAATGCATGTTTGACTCGAACATCGCCTGTTCGGCGAAACCAGAACTTTGTGGGCCGTTCACGCCAAATTCGAGTGACGTGAACGGCCCACAATGCACTGCGCCATCGCACTGCATTGCCGGCGCTGTGATTGGCCAAGTATGCACTGTGACCCCGCATGCTTGGCCAATCACAGCGCCAGCAGCGAGGAGAGCCATAATTGGCCACAGGTAGCATGCTTGTGGCCAATCATAGCTCAGGGGGGTTTTAGTACACACCCCACACTATAAAAGACCGCCAGCGCGGCGGCCTTGTGTAGTGTGTCCCGGAGTGCAGGGAAAGAGCTACATAGGCAGGGACAGTGTGTTTTACAGTGTGTTCTTTTCTCAGGCATCTGCAGGAGTTAGTGGGTAGGGATGAGCTTCGTGTTCGAGTTGAACATACGTTCGACTCAAACATCGGCTGTTCGATCGTTCGCCGAAGACCGAACGTTAGGGGCCGTTCGCGCCAAATTCGAGTGACGCGAACAGCCCACAATACACTGCGCCATCGCAGTGCAATCCCGGCGCTGTGATTGGCCAAGCATGCACTGTGATCCCGCATGCTTGGCCAATCACAGCGCCGGCAGCGAGGAGAGACATAATTGGCCACAGGCAGGATGCTTGTGACCAATCATAGCTAAGGGGGGTTTAGTACACGCCCCACACTATAAAAGGTCGCCAACGCGGCGGCCTTGTGCAGTGTGTTCCGGCGTGCAGGGAAAGAGATACATAGGCAGGGACAGTGTGTTCTATGTTCTATTCTTTTCTCAGGCATCTGCAGGAGTTAGTGGGTGTTGTGTGCCCCCAGCACAGTATACACCTGTATATATCCATCATTGCTGTTCTCTAATACAGGCATCTGCAGGAGTTAGTGGCACAGTGTACACCTGTATATACCCGTCATTGCTGTTCTATAATACAGGCATCTGCAGGAGTTGGTGGCACAGTGTACACCTGTATATACCCATCATTGCTGTTCTCTAATACAGGCATCTGCAGGAGTTAGTGGCACAGTATACACCTGTATATACCCGTCATTGCTGTTCTCTAATACAGGCATCTGCAGGAGTTAGTGGCACAGTATACACCTGTATATACCCGTCATTGCTGTTCTCTAATACAGGCATCTGCAGGAGTTGGTGGCACAGTATACACCTGTATATACAGTTAGTGGCACAGTATACACCTGTATATACCCGTCATTGCTGTTCTCTAATACAGGCATCTGCAGGAGTTAGTGGCACAGTATACACCTGTATATACAGTTAGTGGCACAGTATACACCTGTATATACCCGTCATTGCTGTTCTCTAATACAGGCATCTGCAGGAGTTAGTGGCACAGTATACACCTGTATATACCCGTCATTGCTGTTCTCTAATACAGGCATCTGCAGGAGTTAGTGGCACAGTATACACCTGTATATACCCGTCATTGCTGTTCTCTAATACAGGCATCTGCAGGAGTTAGTGGCACAGTATACACCTGTATATACCCGTCATTGCTGTTCTCTAATACAGGCATCTGCAGGAGTTAGTGGCACAGTATACACCTGTATATACCCATCATTGCTGTTCTCTAATAAAGGCATCTGCTGGAGTTAGTGGGTGTTGTGTACCTCCAGCACAATATACACTACCCATTTGCTGGTTTTCCCATCT
Source organism: Rana muscosa (assembly GCA_029206835.1). Classification (NCBI taxonomy): domain Eukaryota; kingdom Metazoa; phylum Chordata; class Amphibia; order Anura; family Ranidae; genus Rana; species Rana muscosa. The sequence continues at coordinate 366,070,922 of CM055117.1, forward strand.
CCCTGCAGGCCATTACTATGTCTGGAAGGCCAACAAAGAGAGGCAGACAGTCACGAGCCAATAAAAGAGGGCAAGCAGGCTCTGTGTCTGGGGGCAACAGTGCTGGTCATGGATGTGGTGCATTGTAATCAGCACGTGGCCATGGGACACGCTTGTCCTTATTTTCAGCAGCTGGACGTGTTGAGCCGCATCATGCCGAAGACTTGGTAGAGTGGATGACCAAGCCCTCCTCATCCTCCTCATCCTCTCTCACCCAGGCTCAGAGTACTGGCAAAGCAGCTGCCAAAGCGTCCTCTTCCCTCGTATCAATGTCATTATCAGTCACTCCTTCCCTAGACCCACCGTGTCCTCCTGAGGAGTCCGAACTGTTTGAGCACAGTGTTTGGTACATGCTCCAGGAGGATGCCCAGCGTTTCGAAGGGTCTGATGATGATACCCAGCTAGAGGAAGGCAGTAGCGTGAGCGCAGAGAGAGGGGATGCTCAAGAAGGACAGAAATCTGGCAGTCATGTTCCAGCAGCTGCAGCATACTGCCAGATTGGCTCCAGTGATGAGGAGGGAGGGGATGATGAGGTCTCTGACTCCACGTGGGTGCCTGATAGGAGAGAGGAGGAGGAGGAGGAGGATGAGGAGGAGGCACATCTCCGAGGCAGGATGCCCTCCGGGGGCCAGCGTAAGGGCAGCACACCGACTGAATCACACCGCAGAGCTCCGGCTGTGCAGGGTGCTGCCTCTGCCCGTTATTCCAAAAGTTCTTTGGTGTGGGCCTTTTTTGAGTCAAGTGCATCAGATCGCACCGCTGCTATTTGCAACATATGTCTCAAGCGTATCTCGCGTGGCCAAAACATCAGCCGCTTGGGCACCACTTGCTTGACTAGACATATGTTGACCTGCCATGCAGCTCGTTGGCAAGCGTACCTTAAAGACCCACACCAAAGAACAAAGCGGACCTCTCCTTGCTCCTCATCAGCTGGGATCTCCAACCCCACTATACCTTCAGTCCTCTCTGAAACCTGCACAGAGAGGAATGAAGGTGTAGAATTAGGTGTGTCACAGCCAAGTACTTGCGGGCACTCTGCTAGCAGTACACCGACGTCCGATTGTAGCAGGCAAATTTTCCTGCCCCAGCTGCTGGACCGTCGAAAGAAGTTCACTCCCAGCCATCCACATGCCCAGCGGTTGAATGCTAGCTTGGCTAAATTGCTAGCAATTCAACTGCTGCCTTTTCAATTGGTAGAATCTTCCCCCTTCCGTGAGTTTATGCAATGTGCGGTTCCTCAGTGGCCGGTTCCCAAACGCCACTTTTTCTCACGGAAGGCGATTCCGGCTCTCTACCGGCATGTGGAAGGCAATGTCCATGCCTCGCTGGACAGGGCGGTCAGCGGTAAGGTGCATATTACCGCTCACTCATGGTCCAGCAGGCATGGACAGGGACGTTACCTTTCTTTCACGGCCCGCTGGGTCACTCTTTTGGCAGCTGGGAAGGATGCAGGACAAGGTGCAGTAGTGTTGGAGGTTGTTCCGCTGCCACGCCTCCAAAATGCTACTACTGGTTGTGACACACCCCTCTCCTCCACCCCCTCCTGTTCTTCTTCCTCCATGGCCTCTTCCTGTGCTTTGTCCTCGGAACCAGCGGTGCTCCGTAGGCGTTCAAGGGGCTACGCAAGTACGCAGGCAAAAAGATGCCATGCCGTGCTTGCGCTGGTGTGTTTGGGGGACAGGAGCTACACTGGGGCAGAGGTTCTGTCTGCTCTGCAGGGGCAGGCCGAGAGGTGGTTGATGCCACGCCAGCTTAAGCCAGGAATGGTGGTTTGCGACAATGGCACCAACCTCCTCTCCGCCCTCCAACAGGGACAACTGACCCATATGCCCTGTTAGGCTCACGTGGTGGTGCAGCGGTTCTTGGGCAGGTACCCGGGCTTACAGGATGTCCTGAGGCAGGCCAGGAAAGTCTGTGTACATTTCCGCAGATCATATAATGCCAGTGCTTGGCTGGCTGAGCTGCAAAAGGAGTTGAACCTGCCCAAGAACCGCCTTATATGTGACATGCCCACCAGGTGGAACTCAACGTTGGCCATGCTGCAGCGGCTGCACACGCAGCAGAGGGCCATCAATGAGTACCTGTGCGACTATGGCACCAGGACAGGGTCAGGGGGGCTCGGGTTTTTTTCACCACGTCAGTGGGGCATGATCAGGGATGCATGCACTGTCCTGGCACCATTTGAGGAGGCCAAGAGGATGGTGAGCAGTGACATTGCATGCATCAGTGACACTGTACCTCTTGTCCACCTGTTGGAGCATATGCTGCGTGGAATAATGGACAGGGCAACTTGAGGCAGAACAGAGGCAGGAAGAGGAGGACTTCCTTGCCTCTCAAGGCCCCCTTTACCCTGACAGTGTTCCTTGTGTCCCACCCATCACACAGGAAGAGGACGAGGAGGAGGATTGTGTCAGCATGGAGGTGGAGCATGGCACTCTGCATCAACAGCAGCAGTCTTTTAGGGATGATTTACAGTCCCAACAAACCCGTGGACTTGTACGTGGCTGGGAGGAGGTGGCTGCAGATCATGTCGTCCTTAGTGACCCAGAGGACTCTGGACCGAATGCCTCAGCTAACCTATGCTGCATGGCCTCCCTGATCCTGCAAAGTCTGCAGAAGGATCCTCGTATTCTTCGGATCAAGGAGAGGGACCATTTCTGACTGGCCACTCTCCTTGATCCACGGTACAAGGGTAAGGTTGCGGACCTTATCTTGCCGTCGCAGAGGGAGCAGAGGATGACACAACTTCGGGAGGCCTTGCAGAAAGGTCTGTGCAACGCGTTCCCAGAGACTGGGAGGTTACAAACTCCTGGTCCTGGACAATGAGTTGCTGAGGCTTCAGTCAGTAGCAGAAGGAGCGGTGGAGAAGGTGGCCGTCTGACCAATGCGCTCAGACAATTTTTTAGTCCGCAGCCCCAAGGTATGATCGGTTCCAGCAACCATCGCCAGCGTCTGATATACATGGTGCAGGAATACCTAGGGGCAAGGTCAGACTTGGACACCTTTCCCACCGAAAATCCTCTGGCTTACTGGGTCTTGAGGATGGATCACTGGCCAGAGCTTGCACCTGAAGCCGATATAACAGAATAATTTATTTTCAAATGTCACATCCCTTCAAGACTGATGCTGATGCTGAGTGACTGTCCTGTTATGTTGACTGACTATCCTCCTCCTCCTCAATGATCCGATTCTTGATGATAGCTTGGAAGAACTTTTTTGTTTCTGGGTGCCGCCACCAGTGGCTAAGGCCCAATTTTTCAGCCCCTGTTTAACAGGGGCATGCAATTACAATTTTTGATGCAATGCTTTGCAGCAGGGCTCATTCCTGCACTCCAACTAGAGTATCTGGGAGAGGTTGCAGTGTCGTGGCACCAGCACCAGCACCAGTGCCTAAGGCCCAATTTTTCTGCCCCTGTTTAACAGGGGCGTGTAATTACAATTTTTGATGCAATACTTTGCAACAGGGCTCATTGCTGTGCTCCAAGTACAGTATCTGTGAGGGGATGCAGTGTTGTGGCACCTGTGCCTAAGGCCCAATTTTTCTGCCCCTGTTCAACAGGGGCATGTAATTACAATTCTTGATCTAATAATTTACAGCAGGGCCCATTCCTGCGCCCACCAAGAGTAACTGTGAGGGCTTACAGTGTTGTGGCAACACCACCACCACCACCAAAGGCCCAATTTTTCCTACCACTTTTCAACAATGGCATATAAATACAATTCCTGATATAGTAGTTCACAGCAGGGCGTTCCAGCGCCCACCAAGAGTAACTGTGAGGGCTCACAGTGTTGTGGCAACACCAACATGTAAGGGGCAAATTTCAGCAGAGTATATACAGCAGGCCCCTACTTTCAAACATCCAACTTATAAACGACTCCTACTTGCAAACAGAAGGAGACAAAAGGAAGTGAGAGGAAATCTACCCCTAGGAAGGGAAATTCTCTCCTGTAAGAGTTAATATGGGAAAAGGGTGTCTCCTCTCTACTGATGCTTTATCACAAATTTTTGGCTGAAGCTACACTTAAACAATGTACCTGTTCAAAATTACAAACAGATTCTACTTAAGAACAAACCTACTGTCCCTGTCTTGTTTGCACCACCTGTATACTGCTGTTCAGAGTATATAGGGCCTTTTTTTATTTTGGGTGCGGGGTTCCCCTTAATATCCATACAAGACCCAAAGGGGCTGGTAATGGGCTGGGGAGGGGGGGGGTGATGGGGTAGCCATGCCATTTTTCTCAAAGATTTTCATCCATATTGCCAGGACAAGACATGACATTAAAGTTGCAAGCAGTTTTAAATGGCTTTTTTTCCTTTAGAAATTTCATTTTGTGTAGGGACAGTTCTAAACACGGGAAACACATGCCACTTCACAGGCATACTTTAGACACCCAAGTAAAAATATATGCAGAGCTAGTGAATGAAAATGCAAACTCCCTCAAACTTAAACCAGGTGTGCATATGAAATATAAAAACCTTGAGTGAATATGTTGACAATGAAAGGAAATGCAATAAAAATAGTGATATTAAAGTCCATAAACTGAATCAAAAAACAACTTCTTTGTGCAGAAATTAATCCAAAGTGAATTGAAGTGTTCCAAACAACGTGATAGACAGAGCTTCTGCCCGCAAGGGAAATAGGTAGATGTAGTTGTGACTCCCGAATGAAGAAGATATATATCCTGCTTACCAGAAAACCATGACTGCATGGAAGCAGTCTCGCCTAGCATAGGAAATAAGGTTTTCCCACAACCTTTAAATCTCCAGGGCAGCAGCTCCTCATCCGACCTTTAACTCAGATAAAATGAAACTCTCATGGTGTAGTATATCAAACCAGCTCGGTTTATAAAAAAAAAAATGGTTGCACTTACAAGATCCAAAAGTAACAATGGCATTGATAGAATGTAGCGGTATATGTTCCGGCGTTCCTCCATGTCTCTCGTCTAGTTCCTGTGTATTCCGCGACGCTGCTTCTCGTCCAAAGAATGCGTGATGACGTCACCGGCCCCCTTTAAACACCCCCCAGGTACGATATTTAAAGGAATATTTCACTTTTTTTTTTTCACTTTATGCATCATTAAAATGACTGCTCCCAAAAAAATGACCGTTTTTAAAACTTCTTTTTTCATTGATACATGTCCCCTGGGGCAGAACCCGGGTCCCCAAACCCTTTTTAGGACAATAACATGCATATTAGCCGTTATAATTAGCACTTTAGATTTCGAACGTTCGCGTCCATTGTATTTATTTAAGGGTTCTAAAGTTCGCGCAAACTTTCGGTCCGTTCGCAGGTTCTGGTGTGAACCGAACCGGGGGGGTGTTCGGCTCATCCCTAGTCTTTGCCCATAGCTGAGATCCTCTAGTCCCTTTATTAGTTTTGTTTCCCTTCTCTGGACTCTCTCCAGTTCTAGCACATCCTTCTTGAGGACTGGTGCCCAGAACTGGACGGCATACTCAAGATACGGCCGGACCAGGATGTTGTAGAGTGGGAGAATTATCGTTTTATCTCTGGAGTGAATCCCCTTTTTAATACATGCCAATATTCTGTTGGAATCGCAAAGCACCTTTTCCATCCTAGATTCCTACAGAGATTCTCTCCCTAGCGAGTAACTTGCATTCGTATTTTTAGCACCCAAATGCATTACATTAAATTTTTTTAACTTTAAATCTCATTTGGCATGTAGTTGCTTAACCTGTTATTTTATTTAGGTCTTCTTGTAAGGTTTCCACATCCTACGCATAAATTATTACCCTGCTTAACTTTTTATCATCTGCAAATACTGAGATTGAGCTGTTTCTCCCATCCTCTATATCGTTTATGAATAAATTAAACAGAATTGGTCCCAGGACAGATCCCTGGACCTCGCTTACCACATCGGACCATTCCGAGTACTCGCTATTTATAACCACCCTTTGGACCCGCCCCTGTAGCCAGTTTTCAATCCAGGCACTCACCCTATGGTCCATGCCAACAGACCTCAGTTTGTAGAGTAAACGTTTTTGGGGAACTGTATCAAATGCCTTCTCAGGGCACCAGATTAAAAAAAAATCAGTATTCAAAACGGCCAAACTAGCCGTTTTGAATGCTTTTAAGTGCAAAGGAGGGATTTGGTGTCTTATAGACCCCAGATCCCTCCAAAAAAAAATACCTGATATGTGACTTGCTGTCACAAGGAATGTTTACATTCCTTGTGACAGTAATAAAAGTGATCAAAAAACAAAAAATTTATAAAATGAGAAAATTAAGTTTTAAAGCGCCCCTTCCCTCCATGCTCGCATGCCAAAGTGAACGCATATGTAAGTCGCGCCCGCAAATGTAAACCATGTTCAAACCACAAATTTGAGGTATCGCCGCGATCGTTAGAGCGAGAGCAATAATTCTAGCACTAGACCTCCTCTGTAATACTGTTAAAAATCTCAATAGACAACGCATTAAAATTTTTAAGTATCGTAGTTTGTCGCCATTCCACAAATATGCACAATTTAAACGCATGACATGTTGGGTATCTATTTACTCAGCGTAACATCTTTAACATTATCCCCAAAAATTGGGCTAACATTACTGTTTTTTGTTGATTCTTTAAAGTATATTTTTTTCAAAAAAATTGCCTTTGAAAGACCGCTGTGCAAATACAGTGTGACCTAAAATATTGCAACAGCCATTTTATTTTCTAGAGTCTCCGCTAAAAAATATTGTATGTACAGTGGGTCAAAAAAGTATTTAGTCAGCCACCAATTGTGCAAGTTCTCCCACTTAAAAAGATGAGAGAGGCCTGTAATTATCTATAGGTATACCTCAACTATGAGAGACAAAATGTGGAAACAAATCCAGACAATCACATTGTCTGATTAGGAAAGAATTTATTTGCAAATTAGGGTGGAAAATAAGTATTTGGTCAATATCAAAAGTTCATCTCAATACTTTGTTATATATCCTTTGTTGGCAATGACAGAGGTCAAACGTTTTCTGTAAGTCTTCACAAGGTTGTCACACACTGTTGCTGGTATGTTGGCCCATTCCTCCATGCAGATCTCCTTTAGAGCAGTGATGTTTTGGGGCTGTCGCTGGGAAACACGGACTTTCAACTCCCTCCAAAGGTTTTCTATGGGATTGAGATCTGGAGACTGGCTAGGCCACTCCAGGACCTTTAAATGCTTCTTACGAAGCCACTCCTTCGTTGCCTGGGTGGTGTGTTTGGGATCATTGTCATGCTGAAAGACCCAGCCACGTTTGATCTTCAATACCCTTGCTGATGGTAGGAGGTTTGCACTCAAAATCTCATGATACATGGCCCCATTCATTCTTTCATGTACACGGATCAGTCGTCCTGTTCCCTTTGCAGAGAAACCGCCCCAGAGCATGATGTTGCCACCCCCATGCTTCACAGTAGGTATGATGTTCTTTGGTTGCAACTCGGCATTCTCTCTCCTCCAAACACAAGGAGTTTTTTTCTACCAAACAGTTCTACTTTGGTTTCATCTGACCATATGACATTCTCCCAATCCTCTTCTGGGTCATCCAAATGCTCTCTAGAAAACCTCAGACGGGCCCGGACATGTACTGGCTTAAGCAGGGGGAAACGTCTGGCACTGCAGGATCTGAGTCCCTGGCGGCGTAGTGTGTTACTCATGGTAGCCTTTGTTACGTTAGTCCCAGCTCTCTGCAGGTCATTCACTAGGTCCCCCCGTGTGGTTCTGGGATTTTTGCTCACCGTTCTTTTGATCATTTTGACCCCACGGGGTGAGATCTTGCGTGGAGCCCCAGATCGAGGGAGATTATCAGTGGTCTTGTATGTCTTCCATCTTCTAATTATTGCTTCCACAGTTGCTTTCTTCACACCAAGCTGCTTGCCTATTGCAGATTCAGTCTTCCCAGCCTGGTGCAGGTCTACAATTTTGTTTCTGGTGTCCTTCGACAGCTCTTTGGTCTTCACCATAGTGGAGTTTGGAGTGTGACTGTTTGAGGTTGTGGACAGGTGTCTTTTATACTGATAACAAGTTCAAACAGGTGCCATTAATACAGGTCATGAGTGGAGGACAGAGGAGCCTCTTAAAGAAGAAGATACAGGTCTGTGAGAGCGAGAAATCTTGCTTGTTTGTAGGTGACCAAATACTTATTTTCCACCATAATTTGCAAATAAATTATTTCCAAATCAGACAATGTGATTGTCTGGATTTGTTTCCACATTTTGTCTCTCATAGGTATACCTATGATGACAATTACAGGCCTTTCATCTTTTTAAGTGGGAGAACTTGCACAATTGGTGGCTGACTAAATACTTTTTGGCCCCACTGTATGTGTGTGTGTGTGTGTATGTGTATGTGTATGTGTATGTATATATATATATATATATATATATATATATATATATATGCGTGTGTGTGTGTGTGTGTGTGTGTGTGTATATGTGTGTATGTATATATATATATAATAATATTAGAGCTGAATCGAAATCGCAATCTTTTTCCCTTCCTGATCCTCAAAACAGCATGTCACGATCTTTCTAACAAGTGCAGAGTATTCTCACAGCTGGAAAAACAAAATCCAGGCAGCCTGCCAAGTTTTAATACAACACACGAATAAGTGTAAAAGTATCTTTTCGTTCTTTTATCAAATGAAAGAACTCTGGTGTGTAGATGAAGGAAGTCTAACCATTTAGGCTCCATGTACACAGAAGCTGATAAACTGCAGTTTATTGGCGTTTTGGTTTTCTTTCTCGTACATCACGGGACACAGAGCGACATAGTCATTACTAATGGGTTATATAGATACCGTCAGGTGCTGGCACTGGCAACTTCCAAAACCGGAAGTACCCTCCCCTATATAAGCCCCTCCCATCCGGGAGCACCTCAGTTTTTTGCCAGTGTCTAAGGTGTTGGCCAAGAAGAAACATGTGTTTTTCACTGAGCTTGCGTACAGGTTCTTTTGGGCCTCAGTAAGCTATTCCGGATCCGACCAAAAAAGCTTCATAGCTAAACGGTCGGTACCCGGGCCTTGCAGAGAAGAGCAAGGTTTTGCCTGTAATGCTTCTCTTAGGAGAGCTGGACCCTGGGATCCAGAGCTCTGGTCATACCCACGACCAAGATGTTTTCTGTGCAGGGTGCTATACAGGTCCAGGGGAGTGGAATCCTTGGGAACCCGGTCCCTGAAGGTTTGATTACAATGCCTGCCGTGATAGGTGAAGTTTGGGCTTTTGTGGACCAAACAAAGTCCTGCGGCGGGGAACAGGTAAGTGGGGGCCCCCAGGAACTTGGTTCTATTGGGGGACCCCCAAGCCTAATTTGTCTTTCTGTCTGTTACCTAATGGTATTCCCGCAAAATTCTGTGCATGCCTGTAACTACTAAAAAAATGTAATAATTTTTAATGGTGGTCAAGAAAAAAAAAAAAAAATTTTTTATATATATTTAATATATTAGACTGCGGTACCTGTGTTTGTCCACTAGAGGCCGCTGTGGAATGTTTTCTTGTCATGTGGACTAGCTTCTTCTCAGCAGAGCAAAGTCCAGGCAGATGGTGAGTTCTCTTATAGGAAACTGCTTCCTCTGCCATGTTGCAGTGCTCGTCCATCCCCCGGCCTGCGGCAAAGAGGGGCCCTGGCTCCTGTCCCTTGTTACCATATTTGAAATTAGCGCCGAAGGCGCACGTGCCCGCGCGCGTGCGCGTGCACGCGCCTCTATATATAGAGGTGAGCCGGGAAAGGGGGCGGAGCCTGGGGGATGACGCTCTGTGCGCGCCGCAGCGCTTCTGCGCATGTGCGGGCGTCCCAGCAGTTTAAAAAAACCACAATATTGTAGTGAGCTGGCTATGAAGTACAGAGACAGAGCTGGCAACATTTAAAGGCATACAGCAAGCGGTTGATACAGGCATCCCCTAGAAAGGCACATTAGTAGACACCAACTGTGATATAGCAGCAATTGTGCTAGACTATTCTCAGTAAAAGTGGTGTATTACGGCTGGAATACCTCAGCTTTAGGCTTAGGAATATGCCGTCCAGAAGCTCCGGAACTGAATCTTCCAGGAAGCGAAGGGGGTCTCATCGGGCTCGGAGGATCTTGGGCATACTCCTGCTGCACCAGTCTCCCCTGAAGTTCAGAGGTAAGTGACCGTAGAGACCCCGCAGGGTACTTGGTACTGTGGCTGTCCTCAGTTCACCTGCTCCTGTGTATGTAACAGAGGAGGATTTTCCTCAGCTCTGGGAGGATTAGAGAGAGATTGTCAACATTTATCGCTGCCTCCCTGTCAGGGAAAGCACGCCCGATCTCCGTCTCCTCCTTCAGAGTGCCTGTTAGCAGAGCAACAGTCCCATACAGGGATCGACCTGCCTGAAGGGGATCAGGATGAGGTTGATTCTGTTATAGAGGAATCAACAGTGGGGGAACCTTTTCTCAGCATCTTAAGCTGAAAGATTATGGGTTCAGTCTCTGACTAACATGGTCCGATCAGCATTTAAAAATGCACCTTGCGGAACCATCAACCACTACTGTATCCTCGTTGGGGTCGCTAGAAGCCCCCAGACTGTTTGTTCTTTTCCACTTCACCCTTTACTGAAAGGGCTCATTTACCAGGATTGGGAACGTCCTGAGAAAATATTTATTCCCCCAAGAGATTTCCGGTGGTCTATCCCATGGAGGATAAGTTCATCAAAAAAAAAATGGAAGGTCCCTACAGTGGACGTAGCCATCTCTTGTATGTATAAATCACTGACATGTCCAGTGGATAATGTCCAAATGTTCAAGAACCCAATAGATAAAAGATTGGAGTCCTTATGAAAATCTGCTTGGTGATACAACCAGCAGTAGCAGCTATTGGGGTCTGCTAAGCAGTGAAGGATCAGTTGAAACAGGTCTTGAGGGACTTGACAGATCAGCAGGCTTTGCCCTAGCTGATCTACCTAGAGCCTTAGGCTTTGCGGTTGACGCCATAGAGGATTCAGTCCATCAGGCCTCCCGCCTTACGCTGTCTATAGTACATATGCGTAGGCTCCTATGGCTCAAAAACTGGTCTGCTGAAGCTCCCTGTAAAGAATGGCTGGTTAGCGTCCCATTTCATGGTGAACGCTTATTCAGGGAAAACCTGGACAAATATATCCAGAAAATTTCCAGCGGTAAAAATACGCTCTTACCGGTTAAAAGCAGAGTTAGAGGTCCCTCTTTAAGAGGCCTGCTTCTCCAGTCCCTGGGGCATCGGCTGTGTAACAGTTCCGACGGCCTCCTCGGTCAAATCCCGGGGGTAAAAAACAGGGACAGTAGCAGGGTAATGAGAAACCCTGGGTCAGGGGAGGTACAAAACCTCCCCCAAAGTTAAATTCATTGAAGCCCCCACTCAGTCGGGTGGGGGGAGGACTCCAGTTGTTCGCAAGAGACCTGGCGGGACACGATGAAGACAGATAGGTGCTCTCCGCAGTAGGTTTGGGATACAGTTTGGAGTTAAAAGACTCTCCTCCTTCCCATTTTTGAGGTCAAACGTGCCAAGGGATCCCCGGAAGAGAGAGTCCCTCCTGTTGGCACTAGAACAACTATTGCTCCAAGGAGTAATTATGGAGGTTCCCCTGGAAGAATGAGGGTTCGAGTTTTACTCAAACCTCTTTACAGTCCCGAAGCAAATGCGGTCGGGAGGCCCATATTAATTCTAAAAGGGCTATACAAATTCCTGTATATCAGGACTTTCCGATGGAGTCGATCCGATCGGTGGCCACTGCCCTACAAGGGGAGGATTGGTTAGCCACGATCGACATCAAAGATGCTTATTTGCACATTCCCATCTTTCCAGTCCACCAAAAATTTCTACGCTTTGCAGTAGAAGGGCGCCATTTTCAGTTCAGAGCCTTACCCTTCGGTTTGGCCACAGCACCACGAGTGTTTACAAAAATTCTGGCCCTTTATTGGCCAATCTAAGAACACAAGGTGTAATGATAATGGCATATCTGGATGACTTGTTGCTGATAGACCACTCAGTGAAAAAACTAGACGTGGTCGTTCACAAGACGATCAAGTATCTGGAATCTCACGGTTGGATTATCAACCAAGACAAGTCAGCCCTAAAAACCAGTCAAAAGTCTGGAATACTTGGGGCTAAGGTTGGATTCAGGCCAGAGAAAAATATTCTTGCCTCGAGGAAAGGTGTTGTCTTTGAAAGATTTGATCCACTTAGTGGGTACAAAAAAGACAGCCGTCCATACGCCTGTATATGAGGCTGCTGGGAAAAATGGTGGCATCATTCGAAGCAGTACCCTACGGTCAATTCCATTCAAGGAATTTGCAAGGGGCCATACTGTCAGCCTGGAACAAAAAAGTTCAGGCCCTAGACTTACAATGTCCTTGTCCCCTTCCGTTCGGAAGAGCCTCCGTTGGTGGTGGGTTCCCCAGAATCTGGAAAAAAGGAAATCCTTCAGTCCGATTTCTTGGAAGGTGGTCACTACAGATGCCAGCCTTATAGGCTGGGGAGCAGTACTGGAGCAATAGTCTCTCCAGGGCAGATGGTCGGATGCAGAAAAGGCCCTGCCCATCAATCTCTTAGAGATACGAGCAGCCCGGTATGCCCTAGTAGCATGGACATCCAAACTCCAAGGGTCCCCTGTCAGAATTCAATCAGACAATGCCACAGCAGTGGCATATATCAATCATCAGGGGGGCACCAGGAGTCGTGCAGCCCAGAGGGAAGTAAATTACATCCTGAAATGGGCAGAAAAATATGTCCCAGCCATATCTGCGGTATTCATTCCAGGAGTGGAGAATTGGAAGGCGGACTTTCTAAGTCGCCAGCAATTAGGCCCAGAGGAAGGGTCCCTTCACCCCGAGGTTTTCTGGACAATATGTCAGCGGTGGGGAACATCGGATGTAGATCTTCTAGCATCCAGATTCAACGCAAAGGGGGATAGGTTTGTCTCTCGGACAAGGGATCCCCTAGCTTGCGGCTCGGATGCCCTAGTGTTCCCTGGGGATCAGTTCAAGCTGATATATGCATTCACACCGCCACAATGGTTACCTCGATTACTCCGCAGAATCAGGGTAGAAAAGAAACCAGTGATTCCGGTGGCTCCAGCGTGGCCCCGAAGAGCGTGGTACGCGGAGATTGTAAAATTTCAGTGGGGAGTCCTTGGACTCTCCCACGTCGTCCGGCTTTCGCAAGGACCGATATACCACCCTTCCTTACCAGCCCTAGGTTTGACTGCCTGGCTATTGAAGCCCACATTCTAAAAAAGAGAGGGCTCTCTAATGCTGTGGTATCTACCATGATCAATGCCAGGAAGCCGGTATCCAGGCAGATCTACTATAGAATCTGGAAGGCGTACATCGCGTGGTGTGAGGCCAAGAAATGGCATCCACATAAGTACGTAATAGGTAGGATTCTGGACTTCCTACAGTGGGCTGTAGATAGGAAGCTTGCCTTGAGTACTATCAAGGGTCAGATTTCGGCCTTGTCAATATTTTTTCAAAGGCCCTTGGCTTCGCATTCACTAGTCAAAGCCTTTATACAAGGAGTGATGCGTATTAGGCCTCCGGTTAATATTCCCATATGTCCATGGGATCTAAACTTGGTTCTGTCGGTTCTACAGAAACAACCATTTGAACCATTACAGCATATTTCCTTGGTGCTTCTCACCAGGAAATTGATTTTTCTAGTAGCCATTTGTTCGGCTAAAAAGAGTATCGGAATTAGCAGCTATGTCCTGTAAGGAGCCATATCTGGTTATCCATAAGGACAGAGTAGTGTTACGTCCTCATCCAGCCTTTCTTCCTAAGGTGGTATCGAGGTTTCATTTGAACCAAGATGTGGTTCTTCCTTCTTTTTTCCCCAAACCTACTTCGGTAGAGGAAAAGTTATTGCATTCTTTGGATGTAGTAAGAGCAGTTAAAGCTTATCTAAAAGCCACTGCTCAGATTCGCAGAACGGATACTTTGTTTATTCTGCCGGAAGGCCCCAGAAAGGGTCAGGCAGCGTCAAAGTCTACTTTAGCCAAGTGGATTCGACAGGTCATTATGCAAGCTTATGGCTTGAGAAGGAGACCGCCTCCGTTCAAAGTTAGAGCGCACTCCACGAGAGCAGTTGGAACTTCACGGGCAGTGCATCACCAGGCCTCCCTGGCTCAAATCTGTAAGGCCGCAACATGGTCTTCGGTACACACGTTTACTAGGTCCTACCAGGTGGACGTTAGAAGTCAGGAGGATGTCGCCTTTGGGCGCAGTGTGTTGCAGGCCGCAAAAGATCCTCATGTCTGATAGCGCTCAGCTTATATATGGTGTATCCCCCCCATTTGGCATTGCTTTAGGACATCCCATTAGTAATGACTATGTCGCTCTGTGTCCCGTGATGTACGAGAAAGAAAATAGGATTTTTATAACAGCTTACCTGTAAAATCCTTTTCTTGGAGTACATCACGGGACACAGAGCTCCCGCCCCTCTTTAGGGACACTTATTGCTTTGCTACAAAACTGAGGTGCTCCCGGATGGGAGGGGCTTATATAGGGGAGGGTACTTCCGGTTTTGGAAGTTGCCAGTGCCAGCACCTGACGGTATCTATATAACCCATTAGTAATGACTATGTCGCTCTGTGTCCCGTGATGTACTCCAAGAAAAGGATTTTACAGGTAAGCTGTTATAAAAATCCTATTTTTTTTTTTTAAAAGTCCATTAACTGCACTCTATGTTAGCCTATGTGTTCATGTACACATAGCGTTTTTTAGCGTTAATGAGCAGTGGAGTTAATGGCCTTTTTTCTGAACGCAAGAAATTCGCGTTCAAAGTGCCGTTTTTCGGCACAAAAACGCTGGTCGCGAGCGTTTTTTAGCGTTTTTTGATCCATTGGAAAAAAAATAAAAGCTAAAAAACGCTACACTGAAAAACGTTAATAAACGCTAGTAAAAAACGCTGATAAAAGCTATATTTTAAAGCAACTTTTTCTGCCAGAAATCTGGCGTTCAAAACTACAGTTTTTGAGCTTCTGTGTACATGGAGCCTTAAAGCGGAGTTCCGCCGAAAAAAAAATTAAGTCAGCAGCTACAAATACTGCAGCTGCTGACTTTTAGTACATGGACACTTACCTGTCCTGGGCGCCCGCAATGTCGGCACCGAAGCCGATCTGTCCCTCGGCTCTCGGGTGGAGGCGCCGCCATCTTCGATAAGGGAATCAGGAAGTGAAGCCTTGTGGCTTCACTTCCTGGTTCCCTACTGCAAATGCGCGAGTCGAGCTGCGTGATCCCACTGGTCGCTACTGTCTTCTGGGACCTATGTCTCCCAGAAGACAGCGGGGGGGATGGAGTAGGCGCCGGACGTGGCGTAGGTCACCGCAGTGATCTATGCCCAGAAGTAGGAGCAAATACTTGGATTACATAGGTATCTGCTCCCCCCTGAAAGGTGCTAAATGTGACACCAGAGGGTGGAGGATTCCAAAAAGCGGAAGTTCAATTTTTGGGTGAAACTCTGCTTTAAAGACCAAACCTTTTCTGAAATTTGTTGCTTACAAGTAAAAAATCATTATTTTCTGCTAGAAAATTACTTGAAACACCCAAAGATGATATATATATATTTTTTAGCAGAGACCCTAGAGACTAAAATAGTGGTTTTACAATTTATCACACCGTATTTTCGCAGCGGTTTTCAAACGCAATTTAAAAAATAAATAAATACACTTTAATGAATAAAATAAATAAATAAACAGCAAAGTTAGACCATTTTTTTTTGTATAATGTGAAAGAAGATGTTACATCGTGAGAGAATCGTGATCTTTATTCTAAGCAAAAAAATTGTGATTCTCATTTTAGCCAGAATCGTGCAGCTCTAATATATATACACAGTGGGGAGGACAAGTATTTGATACACTGCCAGTTTTGCAGGTTTTTCTACTTACAAAGCATGTGAAGGTCTGTAATTTATATCATAGGTACTCTTCAACTGCGAGGGACAGAATCTAAAACAAAAATCCAGAAAATCACATTGTATGATTTTTAAATCATTTACATTTTATTGCATGACATAAGTATTTGATACATCAGAAAAGCAGAACTTAATATTTGGTACAGAAACCTTTGTAATTACAGAAATCATACGTTTCCTGTAGTTCTTGACCAGCTTTGCACACACTGCAGCAGGGATTTTGGCCCACTCCTCCATACAGAGCTTCTCCAGATCCTTCAGGTTTCGGGGCTGTCGCTGGGCAATACGGACTTTCAGCTCCCTCCAAAGATTTTCTATTGGGTTCAGGTCTGCAGACTGGCTAGGCCACTCCAGGACCTTGAGATGCTTCTTTCGGAGCCACTCCTTAGTTGCCCTGACTGTGTGTTATGGGTCGTTGTCATGCTGGAAGACCCAGCCACGACACATCTTTAATGCTCTTACTGAGGGAAGGATGTTGTTGGCCAAGATCTCGTGATACATGGCCCTAACCATCCTCCTCTCAATACGGTGCAGTTGTCCTGTCCCCTTTGCAGAAAAGCATCCCCAAAGAATGAGGTTTCCACCTCCATGCTTCACGGTTGGGATGGTGTTCTTGGGGTTGTACTCATCCTTCTTCCAAACACAGCATGTGGAGTTTGGACCAAAAAGCTCTATTTTTGTCTCATTAGACCACATGACAGTCATCTTAAACTTCTTCCATTTTCTGAAAATTGCCCCAACAGTTGTTGCCTTCTCGCCAAGCTGCTTGCCTATTGTCCTGTAGCCCATGCCAGCCTTGTGCAGGCCTACAATGTTATCCCTCATGTCCTCACACAGCTCACTGGTCTTGGCCATTGTGGAGAGGTTGGAGTCTGTTTATTGAGTGTGTGGACAGGTG
>CM055117.1:366092734-366095143 GCA_029206835.1 Rana muscosa
TCGTGTAAGCATTTGTGCTGTACACCGTCAATTTCCCATTCATGAACATTTACTACATGATATAGTAGAGATTGCCAAAGCTCTCTGAAAAGCGTCTCGTCTCCCTCACAACGTCTACTACAAAAATAGAAATGCAGCAAAATGGGTCCAATCCATGGTAAAATTGCGTGGTTTATTTTTTTCTTTGAAATTTGCATCAATTTTCTTTGTATATTTTTTCACGTAATGCCACATATCAAATTGATGGCTTATGTTTTTGTATTTTTCGTTTGTCGAAAGTAGTTTACGAATACCAGTGTGCCGATCCGTTCCCACAAATTGAACATCCAATCCATTGTCAATTATGCGATCTAAACATTTGATAAATCCAAACTTCTCCATCGCAACAGAAGAAGTGGTCTGTGACACCTGCACTAGTTCAAAGTCCACAATTTTCTTTGAACTAAAATCCATGAACGTGTATGTAGAATACTTTGCTGAAAACCCTGGGCTATCACATTGCCCATCCCCTAACAAGAAGACTGGTTTTCCTAACAATTCCTCATTGACATTATAAAATCATACTTTGCCAACTATGATCAATTGCTTTAAAAACAAAAGCATTTTGAGATCTGTGGAAAGAAGTTTTTCCAAAAAATTTGTATGCCACAGAGATCAAACATTTCTCTTACTTTTGCGTAGCTTCCTCCAGTTAAAGTTATTGCCCCAGAAAGCATAATATTACCAGCCGAATAATGTTTAACTTTGGGCTGGCTTTCCCAAAGTTTTGACCGGTGAAAATCTGTACAGATTGAGTGAACAGAAAATCATTGTGCCAATTATGTTTTTCTCAATCTTTCGGATTTTTGAAAAACAGCCAGGTTCAGGGCAAATCATCGCATAAAGTAGTTTATCAAGGCAGCTTTCGAAAACAATAAATTTTTTCTCTTTGACCAAATTCAAGGGATGAGGAAGTGCATCTTCTGTTTCAATTTCCACCTCACTTTCACAAAGACTATGATCGCCTTTTTGGGGTGTATCACAATCTGACTCGTGAAAGCTCGGATCCTCCAGATAAGCCAATTTTCTTTTAGTCCCAACTTCTGGACTTTCAACATACGGGTTGAAGGCTGATTGACTATTTCCTGGTATTAGCGAAGGGGTAGACAAGACGGGTAAAAGCGGGCGAAAAAGAGATCACCGATTGAACTTCTTTTGATGACTTTTTGGTGTTGACACTAGTAGTGGTGTCATTAAAAGATCCTCTTTACTGCAATATGAATGTTCTAAAAAAATAGTATCACTTGTAACCTCAGATTCCACAAATTCAGAATGTCCACGGCCAGTTTGTGTGCTGGCATCGTTATTTGACACTTGTTTACATTGACTACTAACATGACATTGGCAAGTACATGTAGCACTCTCCATGGCTGTCTGAGAGGTTCCAGCCTTCATTTGTTGTCATCCATATTTTTTTTCAAACGATTAAGCCATTTATTTCCAGATTTTTTCGGTAGTTCCTGTTTCGGTAAACATGGTAGGAACAGATTCAGGCCTTAATCTCCTTTGACTTCCCCTCATAATAAAGCACTCACTTTCAAAATGTGAAGAACACATCCGATAAATATCTGAACGAATGTCCCGCTTTGATGATTGGTATATATTCATCTACCATTCCTGTGTCCATTCCAGCATTGCGCAGCCATAATTTTATTTTCTGTTCCTCTTTTGGAAAAAGCAAAATAACTTACTTTGCTTTCTTTATTTCCTGGAGTAGTGCAGTTTGAACAAATTTTTGCCATGCATCCTGGCATTTCTACTGCTTATATAAAAAATCAGAGTTAGTGAAGAAACAAAATTTTAGATTTATATTAAAAATATAAACAAAAGACAACAACGCTTTAATTTCATAATATAATATATCTTTATTTTAATTTATGTAGTGACATTAAAAAAATAATAATTTTTACAAATATATTATTCTTACATAGAGAGTCGAAAAAATTTATGAAAAATAAAACAAGTTCAATAAAAATATATAAAAAAAAAAAATATAAATACAGCAAGAGAGCGAGAGACCTAGAGAGTAAGAGAGAGGGTTACATAAAGGGAAAGAGGGAGAGAGGTATAGATGGAGTAACAGAGGTACAGAGGGAAAGAAAGAGGTACAGGCAGAGAGAAACAGAGAGTGAATGACGGATAAAAAAAAGGGAAAAGTGTAGAGAGAAAGGGAGAGAGTGAAAGAGGGAGTGATATAAGGAAAGAAAGTGGAAGTGTGGGATAGAGGGAGAGAAAGAGAGAGAGAGAGAGAAAGAGAGAGAGGGAAAGAGAGAGAGGAGAGGGAAAGAGAGAAAGAGAGAGAGACAGGAGAGAGAGAGAGAGAGAGAGGGTAAGAGATAAAAAAAAGGGAAAAAGGTAGAGGAAGCGAGA